>PVHY01003754.1:61153-103077 GCA_004024945.1 Uropsilus gracilis
GGGGGGGGGGGGGGGGGGGGGGGGGGGGGGGGGGGGGGGGGGGGGGGGGGGGGGGGGGGCGGGGGGGGGCCGCCCCATCCCTCTCGGGGCGCAGCGCTCCGACCCGGCCCGCCCCGCCCCGCCCCTGCAGCCACCCCTCGGCTGCGGCCAGGCCCGCGGCTGTCTCTCGGTCTCTCGCAGCCTCCCGTCCGGGTCTGCGCCGTCTCTCCGGCTTTTCCTCTCAGTCTCTCTCTGTCTCCTGGGCATGCCCTCGGAGATGGGGTTGGCACGGGTGCCCTCCGACAGCCTGCTCAGCTCGCTCCAGCACTAGACCTGCCAGGGGCTGCAGCGCACAGACGGATCGATTGACTGACAGATTGACCCCGGCGCCCTGGAGAGCAGCAGCCACCGCCTGTAGCCCATCGCCATGGTAACGCCTGCCGCGACCTGGACCACCTTGCTCTCTCTCCTTTCGGTGGGGCACAGCCCCTGAGTGGGTGTCCAGGGCAGACTCCGAGTCTGAGACTACCCTCAGGGCCTCACCTGAGGTCTGCGCTAAGTGCCCCCACCACAGGGGTGGAGGGTGGGGGTACAGGGACCGTCCCTGTTAATGCCCTATCTCCTCGCTGGGCTTCTGTCTCTCCATGTGTGAAGTGGGTGGAGTAAAGTTGAATGACTTGTAAACCTGCTACTTCCCCAGCCCCGCAGCACAGATAAGACCTTAGTCCTAACTCTCGGACCAAATTTTCAGACTTGGGGCCAAGGCTTCCCAAAACCCACTGTCTCCACGCAGGGTTTGGATGCACAGGGGGAAGAAAGGCCCCTCCCAGCTCAGTCGGGCAGCTTGGGGCAAGAAGCATTAAGAGAGGGAAATGGGAGGGAATTGCTCATGAAAACTTGGAGTCATTCAGCTCCTTTAGACTCAGGCTGGAAAGTCAGGTTTGCAAATTCATCCTGACTTGAGATGTTCCCTTGGGAAGTGGGTGGGGAAGTAGGCCTGGGGGGAGGGGGAGACAAAAGGCAGTTCCCCCCATAGAGTGTGATTTCCTGGGCTGGCACCCTAAGAAACTTGTGATAACCCTGGGAGAAAGGGGTGTGTGTGTGTGTGTGTGTGTGTGTGTGAGCACGCACCAGCTCTAGTATCTAAGAATAGAGAATAAAGAAAAGCCTGTTTTCAGGGAACCCCAGTCCAACTCCAGACAGGCCCAGGATCCCCCGGCGGATTTACAGGAGCTGTGGGGATTTGGAAAAAAGCTATGAAGACAGGCCAGGGCTTTAACCCTTGACTGTGATCAACCGTGTGGTGTGTATGGGAGTTTTCACTTAGGCACACATTCATGCACAGCTCTGCAGAGAGATGTGATCAAATACATGCAGAGAGCACACCAGAATATGCCTACACTGACTCACATGGCTGAACACACGTGTCCTCTCACCCCTGAGCCTTGTCCACCTGCTTGCCATTCCTACTAAGGTACAGCATACCCCTGCCTGCACTCCACAGACATATTGCAAAGCCAGGCTCCTAAAGTCATCCCACAGCAGGGCAAATGAACACACACATTGCTCTTGCAGCTGTTTGACAATAATCATCATTAGTTAATGATTACTTACCTCTCACCACGGGCAAGGCCCTGTGGTAGTCAGTGTGTATACAGGAGCTCATGTAACTCACATCACCTCTAACACTGAAACTGCTGATCTTGCCACCCCGCAGATGGAGATGCGAGACTCTAGGAGTGAAGTAGTCATTGAAAGTCACCCTGCCAGGAAGTACCAGATAGGAGAGCCTGAATTCTGAATCTGCACTTGTCACAGTCATCCCAACACCAGGTGTTTGCCGGCATTTCTCCCCTTTCAGACCTAACTTGGCTATTAATTTAGAATTCAAAAGTGCCTTGCTGAAACCAAGATCCGCAGATCAAGGGTCAGGCACTGGGTGGCTTGTCTCAAAGGCTGAGTAACTCCTTTATGAGTGGGACAGAAGATTTTCCTCCTCCCTTTAAATATTAAAGGTTACCACCTGCCCAACTCTGGTGTACCTCTGTGCTCTAGCTGCTCTGATCTTGGTTGATAGACTCTAATGTTTCATGTTTTTTCCTGCCACAGGGTTTTGCACATAGTGTTCTTACTGAGTGGGACAATTATTCCTATTTATACTATAAATTTCCACTTAAATGTTACCTCCTTGGGAAAACCTTTCCTGAGTTCTCCAACTCTTACTGTAGCATGCCATGTCACTCTCCTTTATTAGCTCTATCATGTTGCAATTTCTGTGGGATAATTTGATTAGTGGCTATCTAGTGTTCTAGGCAGCCCAGTGTCAGAGCATCTTTCAACACAGGGGCTTAGGATTTATTTATTTCACACTGCTGTATTATCCTAACAGTTTTTGCTTATCTATGTACTAGATAGCTATTATAAGAAGATCATAAAGACTACTAAATATTTGCTTAAAAATTTGCTTTAAATCAACTTATTTTATAAGCTTAAAATATATTTAAACAGAAAATTTTATATTGTGACCATAAAAGAAGAGATATCCAGTCATAAATGAAATGTATATAATAAAGGGCCTTGGGAAATGCTGGCTAAATAGGGTTAATCGTGAACCACTCCAAGTCCAAGGATAGTTTTCTTGCTGTTGAAGGAAGTACAGTTGTGAACTGCTCAACATGTTTCTATCAGTAGTGAATCCCTGCTATGGAAGGTGGTTCCCTAGACCCACCGTACAGCCTTGGTGTGGTGGGTTATGGAGTCAGTACACGGTGTGATGTTCACACAAGGACAGAATCTCCAAAAGATGCGTGTCTTGGAACTTATCCTCGTGGTAACTGACGTATGATGTAATGTCAAAAGTGCCTGAGAGATGCTCAAGCTAGACTGGCACTAATTGAGACTCTCTCTTTGGTATCATCAGGAGGACTGGGAGAGAGTAAGAGTAACTTTCTTATTGTGGTTTTCATGGAGTTTATATCCTCCCCAAATCACCCTGGGGGTCACCTGGGATCCCATCCCGCTCTTTGAGAAAAGCGTTGAGTCCAGCTGAGCTTATTCAATAATGCCAAAGCACTGACTTCATGGCACATGAAGCCAGTCACCCTCCGGCACCTACTGTGTAGCAGGCCCTGTGTAACGAGCTGGACGTCAAGCTGACTCAGCTCGAGTCCCTGCCTTGGGGACTCACAGCTCATGGGAAAGACAGCTCATTCACTGAGAACCCTGGGCCAGCAATGGGCAGCAAGTGCCTAGCCTTTGCCTGGAAAAGGGGAGAATGCAGGTCAGCAGAGCTCTGAAGGCTGGGAAGGAGTTCTCCAGCTGGGGAGGGACACAGTGGGGATTCAGGATTCCCTGAGTGGACCCCCACTATGGGGGAGGCCCCCAAGGTGTAAAGGGGAAGAATTTTCAACAACATTGCAAATTTTTATCTTGTAGTTTTCAACTTTTTGAGTGTTAGGAATTTATCTAAGCAACACATAAACATGATAATAAATAAAAATAAATTTAGCCGGGCACGGTGGCTCGTGCCTGTAAACTTCAGCCTATGAAGCGGCTGGGGCTAGGGATCGCAGTTCGAGTCCCGCCTGGGGCCCGTAGCGAGACCTAGTTCCAAAAAAAATAGCTGGGCGTGGTAGCGTGTGCCTATAATCCCAGCTACCTGGGAAGCTGAGGCTGGGGATGGCTTGAGTCTGTGGTACCCCAGGCAACGAGAACCTGCGGTTCCACGGGCAAAAATAGCGAGAACTAGTCTCAAAAAAAATTTATTTGAGTTAAAATGAATTGACAAAAAGAGTTTTTAAAAAGAAAAATAGTTTAATTTATTATTATAAAATTATAGATACTCACTGTTTGATAAAAATATTTCAAGTGAAGAAATTACAAAGAATAAGCTAAAAATCACTTGACAGTCCTTAATCAGGTAACTACTTTTAACATGTTTGTAAGCATCTTCTTCTCTTCATGCATACATAAAAACATGTAAAATTGTGTATGCATTTGCTTAGAAATGATCGCATTGTGCAGTATTTTCATGCCACAACACAACATGAATATTTTCATGTTATTAAACACATTTTTATACTAGTCATAGAATTTTATTGGATATAGGTAAAGCTAGGCTGATGGAAATATAAGTTGTCCAATTTTTTTAATATTATAAATGATTTCAAGAAGCAATCTCCCATTTATGTATCTGCAAAGTTGCCCAATTGCATCTTTTAGGAAAACTGTATTATATATTGGAATTTCTGGCACAAAGAGGTTATGCATTTATATTTCTGATATTTTAAAAATTATACATGATTTAGTTCATTTACTTTTCTAATGCTAACTGTACTGTTGCAAACACCCAGTTCCAGTAATTTTTTATTAATGCCAATTTTACAGGTGCAAATGATGATTAACTGCCATTTATATTAATTTCTTTGACTAATAGTGAAGCTTAAAATATTAGTTAGAATTTTTAATTCTTATGGCAGTTGTCAGTTTATTATGTCGTGGGTCATCTACTTTTCTGTTATTAATATTAAAATAATAATTTTAAATCATTTTGAAGCACACAGTTATTAATGTGAAGTAAACTCTAAGTTATGTGGGTACATGGACACAGTAAGTGGATGATTGGAGAGCCCTGGTCTCGACTGTACAGCACGTTAGAAGGAACAGGAAAGGTGTGTTGGTGTCCAAGCTGTGCTGCTAAGGCAACGGGGAGCCCCCCAGGTTGTTGAGCAGTGGATGGTCACACTTGGATCTCTGTGTTGGGAAAACCACAGTGGTGGCCTCAGGGGAGCCAGAGCTGATGGCAGAGGGCTGGGGAGAGGGACAGAGAGCTGGATGTCGTGTGTGTAGGTTCATCTCCCAGTTCTGCTCTTTACTGGTGGTAGAACCTTGGGTTCAGTGTCTTAACATATAGAACAGGGATAGAAATGCCATCCCAAAGGTCTGTTAGAGAGAGGAAATAAAATAATTTATCAAAGTGCTTGGCAGAAGACCAGTACAGAAGGCTTGCTCAGCATGAGCACTCGTTGCGATTGTTACTAACATCATATTGTTTGACTGGGAGACGCTGAGTCGCAGGGCAGAGGCAGCGAGATGAGGCTGAGAAAAGAGCCCACGCAAGGCTCAGACTGAGAGGTGAATGACTCGTTTAAGGCCACACAAGTGACACAGAAGAGGGCTAGACTTGAGCGTAGTCTTCTGACACCCACTTGCTTTTTAGTTCACTGCGTCTGGACTGTTTTTCCAGTTTCTGAAGGTTTGGTTTGTTTTTTTTTTTTCAAATAAGGAGCCAGTTCCCACTCATACCTCCACCCACATAAAAATAAAAAGGATTCAAAGCAGGAGCAGTTTTGGTTGGATGTGAGCAGGCCCTTCCTGGCAACCAGAGTCGCAGAACGCTGGCTTTACAACATGCAGCCTGGAGAAGCTCAAGAGGAGTGTCCCAGCTATTAGAGCTTGGTGGTCGCAACCCAACATCCAATGGGGTGCATCTGGCTCACAGCTGCTTGGATGGGACAATCTTTAAGAAACAGGATGTGTTACTAAAATACCAGCATACATATCAGGGCGTGCTGGGCAAGGCGATGCCTCCTTGGAGCCAACAGATGAGCCTACAGCTTCTTACTGCTCACAGACACTGGGGCTGACTCACTAGGCCACTCACATTGGGGCCAGAGGGACAGTTTTCTCACATTTGGCCTAATCTGTCGCCCTCTCTCCTGTCAGGCCCCCTTGGCACTTGTATTCATGGCCGCTAGTGTAGACTCTCTCTGGATCTGAGATACCTACATGCACAAGGCAGACCTTTTTAAGACTTTCTTACCACTTGAGAACTAATGGGTTCCATAGAGAAGCCATACTCCAGCTCTGAATCTTGTTATTCTTTGTTCTACAATGACCATACTGCAAGGGCCACTGGAGAGAGACAAGCCCAGTGCTCCTATTCTATAGATGGGCCAAGGTCAAGGTCAAACTGTGACCACCCCTGACCTAGAAAGTCAGGGGTGGAATTCCATCTTCCTAGACATTTCAACCACAGAGGAGAGCAGAGATTGAAGGCAGCCTGTCCTCTCTTCTCCCAAGCTAGGAGACACAAATGCCAAGTATGGTAAAATCCTTGCCTCCTGTCAGAGGGAATGGATAAATCTGGACCTTTAAGAGAAGTTCAGCCCACATCTTAGAAACCCAACTAACAACATCTGGTGAGACCATTTAAGAAAGGAGCCAAGCTTAAACACATACACGCACACACATACAATCACACTTTTCTTTTCCCTCTTGATTATAAAAGTCCTACAAAAGAATATTTGGAAAATCCAGCAAACTATGAAGAAAATTAAAACAGTGCCTTACAAGGTCCCTGCCCCTCACAGCCCTCAGGGGTGACTGCAGTTAACACTTTATTTCTTGATCTCTTGATTTTTACCTATTTTTACACAAGAATTACAGAAGTTTTCTTTAAAAGAAATTGCAATGGAGAGTAGTTACTAATGGGGTGGGGGAGCTGTCTTGGGGGCTTTGTGGTGGTGGGAGTTGTGTATTGATATGGGTCATGGCTACAGGGGTATGTGCTTGGGTAAAATGCATCAGCCTATACATTTAATTAGTGTATTTTACTGTGCAAAGATAGCACTGAATATTACAACAATAACAGAGGCTGATTGCAAAGACGTGAAAACAGGTCCATCTGCGGAGAGGCAGACAATTTTCTGTGCCCCTCAGAGACAAACTTACCCCGTCTGTGCAGAAGCTCCCAGAATATACATGAGTGGCCGCCCCGCAGGTGGGGTCTGCCCAACCTCTTGGTGGGTTCTATCTCTGGCCCCGAATTACAGGCAGGGTCCTGGAGGTCTGGGGGCTACTGGCTCTAGCTGGTCTCCCCTTCTTTCTCTTTAGCTTCTCTTGCCTCAGTTCTTGTTGAGGAACAGTTAAAGGCCCAGGCAGGCTGTACTCATTGAGTAGGAATGGAAACACATCGATTAAGTTTCACGGAAATCATTTTGAGGGGCCCACGTCTGGCCAACTGTGTTTGGGTTCCTGCGGTCCCAGGCTGGGCTGCCTGGTTGATTTGGAGTGGAGAGTGGCCAGTTTTCCTTCCTACAACTGCCTGGACCCCTTCACCATGCGCTTCCCCCAATATTTGGACAGTTTATGAGCCCCTGGGGTCCAGGCCTGGAGCAGGTAATACTCTGGCCAAGAACTCCAAGTCTCATTCACTTGGAACATTTTTCTTTTTTACTGGTTCCCCTTAAATGGTTGCAGTGTGCGGCCAACTGAGCCAATTTGCTAAAGCCAAAGGCATCTCAGTCTGGAGCCTCAGTCTGCAAGAGGTAAACAAGTTCTCTAGGCCCCACTTGAAACAGCGCAGGACAGCAGCTGGAAGGCCACCCTGAAACCAGGGGCTACTGCAGGGCCCCAGGAAGGCGAGACTCCAGGGAGGGGGGAGAAGGTGGTCCTGCTGACTCAGACTTGGGGTGAATCCTCACTCTGTCTTTCTGCTTCTCTCTGTCATCATGGGCAAGATCAACCACAGTTTCTTTATCTGCAAAATGGGTTGTCCTAGCTAACCCCAGAGGGGCTAAGTGCACAAGAGGAAACTGATGTTCCCTTGGGGATGACAGTTGTAGGTGGTAGGTAGGGACCAGGGGAGGGAAGGTGTCTTCACACAGAGACTGGGACTCAGACTCTGTCTGAGAGAATGATGAAAGACAAAAAGCAACTAATTCCGGTAACAGCAGCTATACATTTTTTTTATTTGTCCCCCAAGATCCCTCCACCCATCATCTCCTTGTCTCTCAAGAGTAATCTTCTGAGGCAGATGGGATTGGATTACAGATGAGGAAACTGAGGAACAGCAAGGAAAGGATGGTTTAGCACATTGCTTCGCGGCTACCGGCAAGCACAGTGAGGACACGGCTTGTCACTCACTGAAACTAAACAACATGGAATCAGGAAGTAGACAGTTGGCCCTGTTGAATTCTCTGATCTTCTGAGGACTCAGGGATAATACCTCCCTCCAGGGACAAGATGTCCTTAATGTCTTTCTAAACATATCATTTTGGAAGAAAGAAAGACCTCTTTAAGCTTCAGGCAGTAGGCCGGGCACAGTGGCTCGTGCCTGTATAAGCTTCAGCCTGTGAAGCAGGCGGGGCTAGGGATTGCGGTTCAAGTCCCGCCTGGGGCCTGTAGTGAGACCTAGTTCCAAAAAAATAGCTGGGCGTGGTGGCACACGCCTGTAATCCCAGCTACCTGGGAAGCTGAGGCTGGGGATTGCTTGAATCCGTGGTACTCCAGGCAACGAGAGCCTGCGGTTCCACGGGCAAAAATAGCGAGACCTAGTCTCCAAAAAAAAAAAAAAGCTTCAGGGAGTGACCAAATGTCCCTAGTTTAAATGCAGTAATGGATTCTCATTGTTCACCTTTTTTATAGAAGTAGAACTATAAAAATAAAATGTTCTATCTTATGTGTGTTTATGATATAGGTTATACAATTTATGTAAACATATACTTATGTAAGCTATCTGCTAGAGCCATTACAATAATAAATGCATATTAGTTACATAAATAATATAAAAGCCATCAGTTTATTTTTGGAATTACATTCTGCTTATGCCAGTTGATACACACTTTTCCATTTACATTGGTGATGTAACAGCAAGCCGAACATGACCACAGAAATAGCAGCAGTGACTGTTGATTAATGAGCATGGAATGAAGGCCAGTCCTGTGCAGGGAAAGTCAATGCTTGTTCAGCCTCGCTCTGTCTTTAAGGTAGGTGAGATGACAGCCTCAGTTTTACCAATGGGGAAATGGAGGCGGGGAGAGTCAGCTATCAGAAAGTGGCAGAGTCTGTATTTGGGTGTAGTCTAACTGCTTCTTGATAACCGGAAACATGACCAGGGCCTCCTTTTAAAATGGAATTATATATATATATATATACACAAATATATATATATATATACATATATATATATATATATATATATATATATATATACCAAGAAAAAAATATATATATATTTTGAGTAGCTTTGGAGAAAAGCAGTCAGTGCTAACAGTACAAGTAGCACTTAGGATATGCTAAAATCCTGAGGATGACAGTGAACGATTACATTTCCAAAAAGAAAATGAAAAAACACATCTATGAAAAAAGCTTCACGTGCACATGAGGAAGGAGGCTCAGATAGGAGAGGCTCACATGCCAGGCAGCACAGAGGCCAAGCCCCAGGAGGCTGAGCCCCAGGAGAGGCAAGGTGGAGTGGGTGGGGGGGGCATGTGGCAGGGCAGGAGTGCTGGCCTCTTGATTTAGAGTGTTTGGATGTTCACACAGGGCAGCAGTCCCCTGCCTCTGTTTCCACTGCTTTCCTCGGGACTGTGGGGGGAGGGATGTGGAGGCATGTGTTTTGTGCCTTGTTTGGGGGAGTCAGCGTTAGAAGAAGTTGCCAAGTTAGGTGAGCCTTTCCCTGTTCTATCAAATGGAAGGACTCCTTCCTCTCTCTGGACCTCAGTGTGAAAACACCCCCTCCTGGATCTGTGCATCTTAGACCCTAAGTACATGCAGTTGGTCGCCCCCTGTCAACTCACCAGCAGGACAGTGCCAGGACTCGCCTTCAGAATGGAGCTGTAGGTGTCATTTTTCCCTTCAACAGAGGGTGCAGCAGGCCCACCCTGTGCCACTGTGGGTGCTGGTGATACTGACATTTGTCCAGACACCCTGGGCTAGCGCCCTCTGTTTCACAGCCTCCTGGCTCTGGACTCTTGCTGCCTTGTTCATAAAAATGATTTCTCTCCCCTAAATAAGCTCCTTCAGTTGGATTCTTCTTTATTCTCATTTTCCTTTAGACCCCTCAGCAGTAGATGGACCTAGAGCTTAGGACCAACCTGGGACAGCCAGGATGACTTCGATTAGACTTTAGTAAGAGTTGAAAATCATTGCCTAAAAACTCTAATTCTGTGCCAGGTTTGGGGGGGGGGTGGTCTCTGGGCTTTTACAAATGGAAAATTTGTGTTTTGGAGAGGGATGTGGCGTCGACTCTCCCACAGGTGTGACTGGACACTTCTTTAGACCAGGCCCATGCCAGGCCTAAGAACACAGAGCAGGTGTTCCTGTCTGTTGTGGAAGCAAATGATCACAGGTTTAGTCATTACAGTCACACAGACGCATCACCTCAGGGTCTGTGGATCAGAAGTCCCACCCAGACTCACTCAGCTCCTACCAGGGTGTTGGCTGCATTTTCTGGAGGCACTCAGGGAGGATCCATTTACTTTTCCACCTTCAAAGAACCACCCACATTGCTTGGCTTTTGGTTTATTTTTAGTCAGTGACATTGCTCTCTCTGAGCTTTCTTTCATGCTCACATCTTCTCTCTCCCGCCTCTTCTGCCTCCTCTTGCACATTGGAGGGAGCCTGACTGTAGATTTGTGCCCCCAGGGTAATCCAGGAATCATCTATTTCAAGGTCAGCTGGTGAGCAGTCTCAGTTCTGTCTGCAACTTGAAGTCCTCTTTGTCACATGAAGTAGCACAGTCACAGGTTCCAGAGATTAGGACAGGGACATCTTTGGGGGCCGTTAATTGTGCTAACCTCTCGAACCCCTAGAGAGCCCAAAATCCAGTGAGGAAGACAGTAGTCAGTGTGGGAACCATTATGATAGGGCCCTGCTGTGGTCTGGAAAAGGGAACACCTGATCCAACTAGGGGAGAGGCAGAAGGTCAGTGAAAATGTCCTGAAAGAAATGAGGAGCTGCCCTAAGTCTTGCAGAATGAGGAGTCAGTCAGGTAGAGAAGGGGTGGAAGTGGAAGGCCTTCCCAGGAAAGAAACAGTATATGCGAAGGCCTGGAGGTAATGAGAAAGTGCATGTGTCTTGAACTTATTTCTTGTGGAAGAAGCATGAGAGGCAGCAGGCATGGAGGCGAGCTGGAGAGGTGCTCGGTGGCCAGATCTCAGGGCTCTCAATGCCCTAGGCTGGACAATTCTGAAGGCAGTGGGCATTCTGAGCAGGAGACTGACAGCTTGCCTTTGCATTCGAGGACTGTCTCTCTGGGGTCGAGATGGAGAATGGCTGGAAATGAGATTAGCACTGGAAACCAAGGAGGAGGTGACCCAGTAGAAAAGATGGGATATAGACCTGGGTCAGGATGACAGTGGGGGAATAGAGTGAGTAGGCTGGTGAGTTGCTAGAGGCAAGAAGAACCTAGGACATGACTGAGGATGGTTTGTGAACAGAGGATGCAGGAAGAAGGGACAGAATGTTAAGCAGATTTCTGGCTAGGAGTCTGGCTCCACAGTCAGACCATCAGTGAGGTGAGAAAGCGGAGAGGAATAACTCTAGGAAGGTGTAGCTTTGATGTGTCAATGACCAAGGAGACATTTAGGGGAAATACCCAGTAGGCAGCTGGGCACTTGAGTCTGGAGCTCTAGCAACAATTCCTGTCAACTTGTATCAATTCCTTGTGCTGCGTAACAAACCATCCACAAAATAGTGGGGAAACACTGGGGAACCTGCATGTTCACTAGGGCTTCTCTGATGGAGGTGGTCTTGACTCAAATCATAGTCTGTAGGTCAGTTAAGTGGTAGAATTTGAAGATGTCAACCTCCCCTTTCCCTGTGGCCCTGGCCTGAATACCTCACCCTCATTCTTCCACTCCCCCTTGGGCCAGCAGATGACATTTGATCAAAGACCTGCAGGAAATAAGGGAGTGAGGTTCACTTGAGGAAGAGTGTTCCAGGCAGAAAGAATACTCATTGCAAAGGCCCTGAAGTGGGATTGTGTCTAGTGTATTCAAAGAGCAGAAAAGAAGGTTCATATGCCTGAAAGGAGGGGAAGAGGAGCCAGGGATTAGAAAGGAGGTTGAAGAGTCACAGGGAACCTTAGTCACATAGGTCCTGGAAGATCGTGGGAACTGGCCACTACTGTTATTATTATTTCATCCTCTCTTCCTTCCTCTGCAGGATCCCCCTTCCCTGGACACAGCTATCCAACATGCCCTGGCAGGCCTCTATCCCCCTTTTGAGGCCACAGCATCCACCGTCCTGGCTCAGGTGTTCCGTCTCCTGGATTCTGATTTCCACGGGGATGGACTAAGCTTCCTCCTGGATTTCCTGATCCCTGCCAAGCGCCTGTGTGAGCAAATGCGTGAAGAAGCCTGTGTAAGTTAGAAGGGACACAGCCAGGAGACCAGACTCTCCCAGGGAGCTGAGGGACTGGGACTGAGCAGGGGAAAAAGTGGGCTGGTGCTGTCTTGTCTCAAAGCGAAAACTGAGGATATAGCATGGTTTTCCATTGATTGCTCAAAGGGAGCTGTCAACCCCCCAAATGAAGTCAGAAGGTCGCTTGACCCTTTAGCCTCCGAAAGCTAGGAGCAGGTGGTGTTTGCACTCTTACTGGTAAAGAGGGGTCCTCCACCCCTCCAACCCAGCCTACCCTGGAACAGACATGACGGGCTGCTTTGTCTGAAGTGGGGGCAGCTTCCATACTTGTAGCAGAGAATGTCCCAGATCTTCTCTGGAACCCTCACTTTCCTTTCTTTCCTGGAGACCTCCTTCGAACCCAGATCTCAGGATTCCTTTCATGGGGCAAAGTGGAAAGAAAATTGCTTTAGGCAGAACTGGCTGATAATGATGAATCTTACTCAGACAAGGGCAGGGCAATCAGGCCTCAAACCAGAGGCGACCCACTGGTCACATTCCTTGAGGACCCTTTCTGTCCCTTGACTAGGCATTTTCTTGCCTGCCAGCATCATTCTGACATGTAGGCATCCAGGCAAGGCTGGGACCCAGGTCAGCACTGGCAATAGGTCCCAACCTGGGGAGAAAAATGCACCCTTCCTCTTTAGCAGCAGTTTGAAAACCACAAGGCAGGACACTGCTTGACCAGACTTGGGTTCACTGTCCACCCGTAGACCAGTCACTGTGGTCAGAGGGATGGGGTAACAGGATCAGCCAAGCTCAAGACCCATGTACACCTGTCTGAACAGATAGTGGAGGCTATGTTTACAATAAGGTGGGAAGCCAGGTCTGCAATTCAAGTACTGGGAGGCAAAGAGACCAAGGATCGCTTGAGTTCGTGGATTTGAGACTACCCCGGGCAACATAGCAAGACCTGGTCTCAAAAAAGTAGCCAGGCATGGTGGTGGGCACCTGTAATCCCAGCTACCTGGGAGATTGAAGCTGGGGATTGCTTGAATCTGTGCGATTGGGGCTACCCTAGGCAACATAGCAAGACTTAGTCTCAAAAAAATAAATACATAAAATAAGGTGGCAGAAACCTGAGGAGACCAAACCCTCAATGCCCATGGCAGGAACTCAGCCAGGACCTTTATGGGGGACTGCCAACTGTGCCCTGCTCTGCTCAAATTAAATGCCCCAAATCGCTGCACCATGCTCAAGAATCATTATGAGGTTCCTAGGCCTTGTTGGCTTTTCCTGAGTAGCACCTACCTGCCGGGAACATGGTGCCAGGAGCAAATAGAAAGGGTGGAGACCATGTGTGTCATTTCAGTGGGAAAGAGAAATCGAATGTGGTAGCTGAAAGTTCAGGCTTTGGAGCTAGAACTAGAGATGGAAGGAAACTGAGATCATGCATTTTGTGCGCTTAGCTCAGTGCCTGGCACGCAGAAAGCCCTCCATGGGCACCGAGGGTTGTTAGTGGAGAGGCCCCTGCCACTGACTGCCCCTGAAGTGCGTGAACGCTGCTTAGCACACCCCTTCCCATCCTTGTTTCTTCTCCCTGCAAACTGGACAGCCGCCCACCCCATTTATTTGGCCAGAAAAACTGCTTTTGCACTGTCCCCAACCCATGTCTTCCAGAGACAAAGGTTACAACCTTTTCAATTTTCTTTATTATTAATTTAAATTTTTTTAATTTTAGGCAACTTTAATTGTAACTGTAGGTAAATTAGTGTCACCTCAGGGCAAGCTCGGTAGCAGGAAGTAAGCTTGTGGCCTCAGGGGTCAGGTTCACAGGATCTACAACAGAGAACTCAGGGGACCTGGTGCCTCACTCTGAGCTTCAGGTTAGGTTTCTGAGGGAAAGTGGGGACATGAGTGACACAGCACCAGCCTCACACAGATAACAAGCTCAGCTTGTTGCCAGGTTGGGCCTGCAGTAAGTGCTTAGTAGCTCTTGGTTGGAATTACCCTGCTTCCTTCTTCTGAAATTAGAACACACCAGTCTCAACATCTGCCTCTGCTACCACCAGTGCCCAGAGGCAGACAGCCCCCCTCATGAGGTCTGGTGGGGGCAGGGGACACACATAGCCAACTGCAACTGTGAAGGTTTAGACACAGATCTTGCATTTGCTGTTTGTCATCTGTGCGACTCCAAGCTGATCCCTGCACCGCTCTGAGTCTCACAATTGCATCTGTGCCGCCGACACCACTGAGTTATGTAGAGTCAAGTAAGATGATCATAGCTGTCTTGTCAGTGGTGCGTGGCAATTTGCAAAATACCACTGGACTGTTTTGTGTTGTTCGATGAGAAGATGGGGAAAGCATGTTGGAAACAGCAGAGGGCTAAGTGAAGTGGAAAGAATAACTCACAGACAGTGGGTGGATGGCTCTGAGGGGCCTCAGAGGCAGACAAATCTACAGTATAACTGATATGAGCTGGTTTATCAACTACGTAGTTACAAGTTTGGTCAGATCTCATTATTCCCCCAATTAATAATCTTAGGAAACACCTGTTTAATTAGCAGGAAGCTCAGTGTCACTCTCCTGAGGTCTCCCGCATATACATCCAAATTGTTTCAAGTTGTCACAGCCTTAACAGCAGGAATTGAATTCTTTTCCAAAAGCTGGCTAGAGAAAGACCTGTTGTCAGATTGGTGGAGCTGTTGTGTCTCTTGCGAACAGGTGGTGTCGCTGTTGAACACTGTTTCTGCACAGTATGATGGAGACGCTCAAGTAAGTGTCTCTCCCAAGTGCGGGCCAACTCTAGGATAACAAGCTATGTCTACCTTCACAGGGAATTGCCAGCATCTGCTCCTGTTTAAAAAAAAAAAGAAAAAATGAAGTTTTGCCTCACCTGCAATGTTGTTATCATTAATGGGGAGTACACATAAACAAACAGATGGCAAACATTCCGATCCAGAATGGTGAATTGAATTTTTATAGGTCATCCAGCAAGTTAGTGGTAGGGGCAGCTTTTCTAACTTCTCACTCAGTGTTGTTTCACTCTGCGAGCTCCTACCTAAGAACTAGAGACTAGTATAAAGGTGGTAAATCATGTTTCTACTTTTTTAATTGGATATCGTCACAGTTTTCCAAAGGATAAATGTCAAAGGAAGATGGAATTAATATTTATTGAACATGAGATCTTATATGCCAGGCATTGTGTTGGGTTTTCTCACAATCCTCAGACTAATCCAACAATACGGATACATGTTATTATTCTTTTCTGCAGAGGGAAATTGAGGCTCAAAGCAGTTAAGTAATTTGCACAAATTAGCAATTCAGATCTGGGAACCATATATTTTGGAGTTGAAAATGGAGAACTAAGATGAGCTGGGTTGAGAAAATAAGTAGATAAGGAGGAGAAGGAGCATGATCCAGCTTGATGAATATGGTGGGCAAGCCACATGCTAAGGCTGAGTTCTCACAGCCTTGAGGCTGTAGGCTGCTAAGTGTTTTTAAAGGTCATGGACAGACTAGAGTGATGCAGGAAAGGCACAGAAGGTGGTGCTCATTCTCAGAACTGTGTGATTGCAACCTTGAGAGCAGGGATCCTTAAATGTTACTTCTTTGGCACCCCTCTTGGCTACTCTAGTCCCCAACATATTCAAGATTCCATCAGGGAGAGGGCAGGGAGCAGATTTGCCAGTGGAGGCTGATTCTCTGACTTACCAGATTCTCAGACCAGATTCCCTGACACCCTCTCCTTCTCTGCAGGCCCCCTACTCACACTGCCTCTTCCTGCATGAGGGCTGGCCGCTCTGTCTGCGGGATGAGGTTGTGGTTCACCTGGCACCCCTCAACCCCCTCTTACTGCGCCAGGGAGACTTCTACCTCCAAGTGGAGTCCCAGGAGGAACAGTCTGTCTGCATCATGGTCAAATGCCTCTCTCCGGACCTCCGCACAGTAGACGCAAAACCTGTTTCTGTGTCATCTTACCCTACACTTTTCACCCAAGCATGGTTGGAAGCCATCAATAGTGACTTCGAGGGAAGTCCCCTCCACAACTGTCTGGTAGCTTCTGAAGATGGGGTTGCCCCTGTGCCCTGGACCAAGATAACCAGTCCAGAGTTTGTGAATGACAGACCCCAAGCACTGAATTTCCCTTCCCCCACTTGGGGGTCCCTTCAACTAGAGGCTCTTGATTTGAGCAGCCCTCAGGAGCTGCAGACTCGGCCCTCGAGCAGCCAGGACCTTCTTGCTAGGAGTTTGACCAAGGGTAAGAGAAGGACTTATGGAAACAAGTACCCAGGACTTATCAAGGTGGAACAAGCCAGTCCTGGGGAGGCGGCTTTCAGGTTGGACGATGTGGTCAGCCAGGACTTGGAGGGAGAGTATGTGTCTCTACTGGGTTTTTCTCAAGAGAGTGGAGGAAATTCTAGTGGGGAAGTGGGCAAATCCAGTGCGTATCCTGTCGGGGCACTGGAGGAGCTGCCCAGAACTAAGGAAACCCCTGTCTCTCAGAGGATGCTGCCTTCCTCCAGTGCCCATGGGAGGACTTCCGTGGAAAAGGGGTCTTCTTGGAAAGCAGTCAGCTCAGAGGAAGAGCCCTGCATTTTGGACTCAAGGAGAAAGGTCAACCATAAAGCTCCCACCCACGACTCAGAACTTCAGCTCCAAGAGCCTTACCTCAGTGTCCTTGACAACCCGCTGCACCATGTCTCCGGCCTCAAGAAAAGTATCTCAGGAGAGCCAGCTGCCTCGAAAATGCAGGGACCTCGGGGAAACCCAGAGAATACGGTCCAACTCAGGTCTGGACCAAAGCAAACATCCTCCCCTAGTCTGTATCCAGCTTCTCTTCCTGTTGCTTCTGAAGCCAAGATGGAAGAGAAGACTGACCAAGGAAATGGGAAACTTCCTCAACCTGTGACTGACTTGGGTCAAAGCACTTCTTCCAGATCCCCCACTCCTGTGCTCAAACTCTCATTCTTGAAAGGGCACAGATCAACCCCTGTCTCCCAAGGAAGAGTCTCCCTCCAGCATGATGGGCCCTGGAAAGTCTTGTGCTCACTCTACTCATCCAAAGCTGATAGAGCCAAGCACCCAGGGAAAGGTAAGGTGACTGCAGGCTTGGCTGAACAAGGGGACTGCTCTGGGCATGTGCTAGGATTGCAAGGTGGCACAGGTAGTCAGGGCAGAGACCCCTTGGACTGACTCGATCTCAGGGATTTAGGACACAGGGTGTCATTTCCAGACATTTGAAGTCTCATGGGTCTGGAATGGAGCAAAGGCAGCCCGAGTCTGCACCCCAGCTTTGCAGCACAATAGCCGGATGCCCTTGATCAAGGACGCACCCTCTCCAAGTCCAGACTCCTCTTTCTGTGCAATGGGGGTCCCAGCTAGACTTGTTCTGAAGTCCCAAGAGATACCGGAGGTGCAGCGCTTAGCACCATGCATGCCTCGTAGTAGACGAGACCAGTAGTTGTAAACAACTCTTTTTATTTATCATAAGGCGAGAGAAGACATTTTCCTTGGGAAAATCTGTCTTCTGCTTAACACCCTTTTCTTTGTTGTTGCTTTCCCCAGCTGGAACAATTCAGACCAAAACATCTGGCTTGGCTGCTGACTCAGATCCACTGACCAGGGGAAAATCCGATTTTCCAGAAGCTTCTGCTGACCCTCCAGAAAGCAGTCCCATTCCAGATGAAGAACCCTTGGGCCCTGAGCCCAGGATTGGGGCTCTGAGCGTGGAGCTCTTGCATTCCGGGATAGCATGTCTTCCAGGTGCTTGGGGGTCACGAGCACAGGTTGAGGTGGAGGGCGAAGAGCTGTGGGGAAGGGTTGGGTATCCCTGAGCATCCCCAGATGCTGCTGAGTGTGGGGGAGGCTAGAAAATTCTGGAGGCCAAGTCTCCCTGGAACTCAGGCTCCTCGTCTTTCCTGTGAGAAGTTGGGTTACATGAAAGTAACCCAGGTAACCCCCATTGTACTTTAGGTGAGGTATCTTAGATCAGGTTCCCTAGAAGCAGCCGTGACCAGGGTCCTTGAGAAAGAGATTTATGGAAGGTTGTTCTTGGGAGAAGAGGGCTGAAGGGAGACAGGATAGGTCAGAGGAAGGAGCTAAGTATGGCCACGATGAACCCAACCAGGGACTTGGAGAATAATTTTCACCACAGACCTGGTTCCACCTACAGGAGCAGAGACCAGGCCTTTTGCCTGTCCGGTCTGTGAATCATCAAGTGCAGGCTGATCCTGGGGTGGGGATGTGCCTACAATTCACTTTAGGTAAAGGTGATTCCTCAGAGATGGGGGCATCTGACAGCCATTTACAAACCACACTCAGCCTCCAGGTGGTCTGGACTGATGCAGGGGTCTAGCTGGGGCCTTCATATCATCCAACACAGGGTGTGATCACTGCTGGTTAATATTTACTCATCGTTGCAATGAATGCCAACTAGCATCCAGTGTTTCAGGCCCTGGATTTAGCCCTAGAATTCAGCAGGGAGCAGATCTAGTGTGTTGTCTGTTCTCAGGAAGCCTAAAGGCAAGTGGCAGAGAAAAGTCAACAGATCAGTACAACTCCATGTGAAAAAATAGTCACCATGAATCTGTACAGAGGCTAAATCCAGGGCCTGAATTGGTGGGTGCTTGTAGGTATTTATTGCCTCCCTCTCAGAGGGAGTTCGAGGAAGGCAAGATGACCTTTGCCTGGAAGAAGTATTCAGGGACAACTTTTCTGAGAAGCTTTTTTTGATTTGGGTCTTGAAGAGTGACTAGGAGTTCAGAGTCCCAGGGTGAAGAAAGGACCTTCCAGGAGCCAGGGACCAGAGTGGGCAAAGACCTGAAGACCTCAGAGCAGGTTCCTATGGAGGACTTCACCAAAGTCCTCACACTGGACTCATGTCCTCTCTCTCCCAGGTTGTCGGGACAAGACAGGGCGCCCCCTGCTTCTGGTGTCAACCAAGGAGGAGGTCTGGGAGGCGCCATGGTGCACCCCCTCAGAGGTCACCAAGCTGCTCTCCTACCTGTGCACTATCCCCAGGTAAGGGGCTGGACCAGCCTGGCCACTCCATCCTTCTTCTGCCCTCTTCCCAGAGCCCAAGAGCAGGTACCCAGTGGAGAGACACCATATCCTTGCATTCAGTTGTCTGAACCCAGAGCCAGCCCCAGCCAGGTGCTGGAGGAAAGGCTGGATTTGGTTTCTACCATCAGGGTATTCCCTGACTAGTGGGGAGATGGATGGTGGGCAGGAAACAATGAACAAGCCCCTGTCAGAGTGCTGGGTGGTGAAGATGATGGGCTTGTGGTGGATCAGTGGATCTCAAACTGGACACTGTACCAAAATCACCAGGACCTGTTAAAACAGCAGGGCCCCACCCTGAGAGTTTCCAATTCAGGAGATCTTAGACCTGAGATTTTGGTTACTGAGGTAAACCAGAAGGAGAAAGATAAATTCCCACTTGATTTCTTCACTCATGTTCCACTCAGAGGAACACATAAAACTACAGCAAGCAAACCCTACAAACATGAATGTAGCACTGAGGCTGCGACGGAGAGATTGGCCTGGGGGATTCAGAGGGCTGTGGTGTGGGACTTGGGATCTTTTGTGATGGGTGTGGTAAAGCGCATACAACTGAAGAGGTGTGAACCTGCTCCCCTAAATCGAAACGATGTTATAAGCCAACATTGCCTCAATAAAACATAGTACAGTTTTAAAAAAGAAGTAGAATTTGTATTTCTAATAAATTTTCTGGTAAGACTGTCATGACTAGGTCAGGGTTCACCTTCTGAGAGCCACTATCACAATAAGAAGATGGGGACAGGGATACAGTGGGAAGGCTAGTTTCAATTAGGAAAATCAAGGAAGGTGTCTCTGAGGAGGTGATAATTTAGCTGAAATCTGAATAATAATTACTTTTTGAACTAATCAAAGAAAGGGTGAATGAATGAATGAATGAATGAATGAGAGTAAAAGAGTGAGTGATGTGTGATCCAGATTGATTTCTATCAACACTGTCCACTGCCACCACGCTTCGGACTCTCTTGCAGTGGCTGGAAAGAGGCACCCTCCTTTCTGGTGAGTCCCAGCCTTCAACTGGGGATCTCAGAGGCAGTTTTTGCTCAGGACTGTGGCTGTGGCAGTAGACCACCAATTCAACCTAGAGGTTCTGGTGCAGAGGTGGAAGGGGATGGAGTGGTGGAATGCTTTGAGAACCGTCTCTGCACATGCTTAGCCATGGGAGCCATCACTGCCACCTTCTGGTCAAATGTTTTGACCCGCTGTCTAAGGCTGAGTAGCTTTTCTGACTTGAGGGGGAGATGGGACCCCATGTTTTGTGCTAAGCAGCCAGCAAGTAGACATCCCTGGATCCCACCAATTTGCTGTGTGACCTTGGGGCAGAACCTCTCCTTCCTGGGGCCACCTGGAAAATGGGAATGACTAAGTGTGGTCACAGGAGTGGGGTGAGGTACTGTGTAAACTGGAGAGTGTGCTGCACAGGATTCTTGCATGTCAGACTTACTTTTCCAGACCTGCTTTGAACCAACATTGCTGGACACCTACCTTGAGGCCTGCTTCACACCAAGCTATGCCCTCACATCCACTGCTGCCCTCTAGTGGCCTCCAGGCTGGTGGTAGAGACAGTTGAGGAAACAAACCATCCTCCCAGCAAGACAGGTTCAGAGGCAGGTGGAGAACAGGCTGTGAAATCAGAGGTGGGGATTCACCTCTGAGAGCATGCTCGCACTGTTTGCCTTGTCACAGTTCTGTGACTCAGTTTCCCCTTGGAGGATAGTAATACTAGCAGACTTTCACCTTCCTCTTTCTTTGCACAGTTGCTGAGCATTTTATAGTAGTGAATTCATCTGTCCTCACCACTCCCCGATCATTATTATCCTGCTAGAGGTGGGAACTCCTGGCGAGATGAACTAACTTGCCCAGGTGACCAGATACTATGGTAATGCCATGGCTCCACTCCATGTGGCATGGTTTCGGGGCTTGAACGTAGTCATGAGTTCTCGCCCCAACCTGCCTCATCATCAGAATGACCAAGGGCACTTGGGCTCACACAGACCCCCTGACCCCACCCAGTACCTGCTGCCCAGAAATCTGGAGATAAGATGGGAGGTGGGATGAGGAATCATTGCTTTAACACATGTTGACAATGGGCCCAGTTTGGGTAATCACTGAAAAATCCAATGTGAGCTAGTGAGGGTATTTTGGATACAAGTAACAAATTCCAGTGCAAAATGTCTCACCTGATAAGGACATTCATCATTCTATGTCTCTGCTTTATCTTTTTGTGAAAACTTCTTAAAACTTTCCCAGTAGTCTTCCCAGCAAACTTTCCCTCACATCTCATTGGTCAGAGATGTCACATGATCCTAATCAAGATCAACTATTGAGCAGGGTAACTGTATGACTATTTAATGGGCTCAGCAAACCAGTATAGATAGGCATATTTATTTGGAGGGAATTGATTCTTAAACAATGTAAGCATTATGCCCACCCAAAAGGGGTGGTTAGATGCTGGGTAACGCTCACTGCAACTGGGATAGTGACTTATAGTTTGTAGTTATTAGGGTACAAGAGAGGGCTGTGAGAAATACTCTGGGGACTCTGAAGAGGTAGCAATGGATAGTGACTGGAGAAGAATCATGGAGGGCTTCCTGGAAGAAAGAGCATTGGAAATTGATCTCACTGGAAAGAGTTCACCAATAAATGAATTTTTTAGCATCCGGTTTTCTCACCTTCTGTTAGATTTTCCTCCTGTCCATACAGCAATATGGTTAATTCTGTTTATCATCCACAGGTCTGAAGATAAATCCAAGGGGCTGGCAGTTGTGATTGATGCCAGGAAACAACTCCTGAGACCTGGTCTGCTCAGCGCCCTGCAGGCCACACAGGTAAGTGGGAGGTGGACAGTCTGAGGATCCATGAGGTGCCAGGCAAGGGTCTTCATTGTAGCTGATAGAAAACCAGCCCATAGGTTGTTCATTGGTTCATGTGACCTGACAATGCAGCTTAAATCCAACTTCAAGGGCGACTTGATTCAAGATCTCAAAGGCTGTCACCAAGACTGGTCCCTCTCTCTCTGTTTCTGTTCCTGTTCTCCTAGAGGAATGTCGTCCTCAGCTGGACCCTGCCCCCACTCTTGGTGTCAACCTGGCTCCCAGCTGCTCTGCCTTCACATGGTCTTTCATTGAAGTCCAGTAGGAAAGAGTGAAATTCTTTCACCAGCCGTCCCAGCAAAAAGTTCTGTTTCCTTAACCCCAAATGGCTCAAGTTCTATCTGCCAAGTCTTTGGGGGGGGGGCAGGGGTAGAGGGAGGGCGCTGCATACCGCTAGCTCGGACTTGGGTCGCTCTAGCCTCATGATCCGGGAATGGGGCAGAGGAAAGATTCTTAATTACCTTTCTGGGCAGCAAAGTGCACAAATTTGGCATATGTTCACTTCATGGTCTGATCTCATGATGGAAACTGAGGCCTGGAGAGGGTGAAACAAATCCTGAGGCCTGGGATCACTAGAAAGTTTTTGACACAGCTTGAACCTGCTACTCTCCTGACTTCCAATGACTTGCCCTCCAAATATGTCCAACGTTCCAAACTCAGCACGCCACCCCTGCCTTCTTGCCCCTCCCCACCTCCACCACCACCTTCCACAGCCATTTGCCTGCATCTTAGAGGCTCTGTGGAGGCTTGAGCAGAGCAATACTGACATGTTCTCTCTGACAGGCTCTGTTCCCAGCCTCCATCGGCACCTTGCTTTTCCTGGGGGAGAAGGAGGCTGCTCTCCAGCTGGAGCTGTTACCTGCTGCCCAGGTGAGGGGGAGGCAGCAGCATCAAGACAGGAGGAGTTATTGGGCTGCCCTGAGCTGGGGTGAGGATTTCTAGAATTCATGAGCAAGGAGAGGGCCCCGAATCCATCTAGCAATCTAGCAACCAAAGTCCGGATGCTATAGTTCTCCAGACTGCTCCCAAGGCAGACGTTGTCAGGTCAGTTACACAGTGACTTCTCCGGACACCCTAGCAGCTCTGACCAGGAGGTTGAGAACAGCACATGGTGTGGAACTACTTGAAAAGCTTCTTCCAGTGAAGCCCTGCCACTCTCCTCTCAGATGAGGAAACTGAGTCCCAAGATCACACAGCAGGTTGGAGGCAGGTGCCTAGTGCACCCCACTGCTCTGATCTTCCTTCGTTTCTCTCCCTTGTTACTCTCAGTGTCTCCTACTCAGAGGCTGGGTTGATTTGGGATAGTGTGGAAATGAGCCCTGCAACCCCTGTTAATTGGTACCATATACCACAATAACTAGCATGAGCCTGGCTTCAGAAAGTGATTTTAAAAGTCTCCTTCCTCCTGGTTGATAAATAGGCACATTGTGAGCTAGAAATGTGCTTTTCAAGGCTGTTTGTGCCCTCATGTCACTTGGGGAATCTCATCAATGTGCAGATTCTGATTAAGTTGTTCTGGATGGGGCCTGGGATTCTGTATTTCTAACAGACTCTAAGTTGATGCTGATGCTTCTGGTCCATGGACCACACTTTGAGTATCAGGGGTAACAAACCCATCCATAGGCCTCCAAACCCACAGAATCTGCCAAGTTCCAAATTTAAGTGACTTAAATTTGGAGCTGTACCTTACATGACTTTCAAACTTCACTGCCGGGGAGAAGCAGTCAACTCCTCCAAATCTTAGGGGATATTGTTAGGATTGAGTGACACTTTTTGTCAACCCCAAGAAAGAGACAGCACCTGGGTGGGTTACTAGACAACAAGAATTTCAAAAAGGTTACATGACAAGGGCTTCAATCTATTTGTGTAAATGCCTGCAGAGAAAGAATCCAGCACAGAGGGAGCAAGTGCGGTGATTGATTAATGATGTCTGCCTTGGGTACAGGCTAGGAGAATGGCTATATGAGTGTTGTTTATTAGCCACTCTTTATTCAGGATTTGGTTCTGAATTTGGATTTGTTCATCAGCTCAGTTTCTGAGAACATGTATTGGCAAGAAACTCTTCAAGACACCTTTACCTGTGGCCGGTAGATGGTGCTAGGGCAGGGGCTGGGAGGACCTTCTCAAACATGTCCTCAAACCAAGTCCCCTGGTCCATCTGACTCACTTCTTTCATCTGCAGGTGGAGGTCCTGACCTCACTGAAGGCTCTCAGTCACCACGTGGACCCCAGCCAACTGCCCCTAGTCTTGGAAGGCTCCTTTCCTTACTGCCACAGCGAGTGGGTGCAATTCTTCCAGGTGTCTACCATGATAGCTTTTAGTCCCACACCTTCACTCCTCATCTTGCTCTCTTCATTACCCTACTGCATGGATCTATCAACCTGTCAGGTTCAAAAATAGTCACTCAACAACTTTATAATGAGGGCACAGAGCAGAGCAATTAAGAGCACAGATTTTGGAACCAGTTTGCCTGGGTTCCAATCCCGGCTCTGTTGTGTGACTTTGAGCAAGTTACCGCTACTCCCTGGCCCTTTTCCATATCTACTAAAGGGGAGAGGGCTGTGGCACTAATAATAGTACAACTTTTTGGAGAGGTTGCAAGGATTAATTGAGTTCCTCTGGGTAAAGAGCTCAACAGAGTGTCTGGCACATGCTAAGAGTTCTATCTGTGTTAATGGAAAATACATATACAGACATCTGCTCTGTGGACCCATGTAACTTGGGAAGCTCAGTGACTGGGGTGGGGGGCGCAGATGTAGTCCCTCCTGTACGGGGAGGAAATGAGGAAGTTGCCAGTGCCAGATTCCTTTTCCCTGTTATCTCAGTCTCTCCTTTCCTTAGCACAGCAAGGAAGCATTTCATGCCCAATTTAACAGGGGTGCACAAGACAGGGGTGGTATGCACACAGACGTTTTGGGCTGAAACCTCACCCAAACCAGCACCCATAAATGCCTAACCAGGGCTTTCTCTACACCAGGGTTGCCCAACCTTGGCACTGATCACATTTGGAGCTAGATCATTCTTTCTCCTTGGAAACTGTCTTGCACATTGTACTATGACCAGTACCACCCCTGGCCTCTACCCATCCCTACCACTGCCACAAATCATAACCAGAAACATTTTCAGATCTTGCCAAATGGCCCCATTGAGAACTACTGGTCTATACTAACCACTTGGTGCTCTGCTTGCTAACTTTTGGTTTAGCTTATTAGCTTTTGAAAATGTGTCTGATTTTGAATAGACAGTATGTTCAAAATCCAGGTGGTACAAAAGGGTGGAACAGAAAAAAAAACAAACCCTTATTCTACTTGATCCCTAAGGGCATTTTTCCCCTTCAGAGACCTCTGATTAATTCAGTGACTTTTGAACTATATCTTTGCTTCAACACTTTCCTTTCAATGAGCTCTCACTTATAAACCCATAATATAGAACTAATCATGTTTAAACAGTATGAAACTCCCAGATAATGCTGGGAGCTGTTCTTAGCGCCTTGCACAAATGAACCCATTGAATCAACACCCATTTCTATACAGCAGGAACTACTGTGATCCCATTTTATAGAGGGGAAAAGCACAGAGAGGTTAAATAACTTGCCTATTGCACAACTAGCAAGTTATGAAGCTGGGCTGAAGTGGCAGCTACCAGGAGGTCCCCCACTTACCCTATACTCTTCTTCCTCCCCCCCCCAATGGTGCCCACTGGCCTGGGAATAGTGCAGGCCTGTCTTCTTTCCTCTCTCTCTCTCTCTCTCTCTCTCTCTCTCTCTCATTCCCAGCACCAGTGCTTCTCGAAATTTGGTCCCCGGACCAGATGCATCATCTTCACCTGGGTATTTGTTGGAAATGCTTTCCCTCAGACCCCATGCTAGAGAAACTGAATGGAAACTTGCATGTGAGTTTGCAGTCTGTATTTTAACCAGATTTCCAGATGATTCTGATGCAGCTTAATTTTGACAACCACAACCTATTGTCTTTCCTGGAGTAGGGGAGACACCCTCCCCTACTCGGTTGATACCATCTCTGGCTTCTGTCCTGCAGAAGTTGGACCTTTTCCTTGCTGACCTCTGCCAGGCCTCCTCTCTGCTCCAGGCATCCATCAAGGAGTTTGAGAAGGGAGACCCTCCTGGAGGAGTGCAGGTGAGTCTGGAACATGGGATGGAGAAGCCACACTGCACCCCAGATTCCACAGACCTGGGTATATGAAGGTGAATACCAGAGTAGACATCACCATCCCTGATTTTCATTCATTTATTTGACTAATATTTATATTTAACATACACATATGTATAATATACCTAAATATATTTAATTTATAATTAATACATTGAGTAATCACTATGTGTCTTGCCCTGGAGACCCAACCTAGAGCAAATAGACTAGTATCTGCCATGATGGAGGTTATGGTGCAATAGGAAAGGTAATTCTTTAAAAAGTGAACAAAGAAATGGATATGTAGCTACAAACTGTGCTGAATGTAATAAAAATAAGAATCTGGAAGGACAGAAGGTCTTTCTGAAGAGATACTATTCGAACTGAGACCTAAATGATGAGAAGAAATCTGGCATGAGAATAGGAGGAGGAATGCTTCAAGTGGAAAGCAAGCACATGCAAAGGTCCTGGGGTGGGGGAATTATGCTTGGAATGTTAAAGGAATAGCAAGAAGACCAGCGTGGAAGAGAGTCAGTGCGAGAAGGTTGGAGGAGAGAAGAACTAGAGGGTCCAGAGGGGACTGTTCAAAGAGGAATTGAGTCAAAATTTGATTCTATGGACCTGTGAAGTCCCTGGAGAATTTTAATGCAGCTGGTACTTTGAAACCCTTCCAGCGGTCATATGACATATAGCCTGCAGGGGGCGCCAGAGTGCTGCAGGGAGAGCAGCACGGAGGCTGGATTAGGTGTCTCAGCAAGAGATTGGACCAGTGGGGTCTACAACGGTGATGAGAAAAGAGTTGCTTGAGGGTATGTTTTAGAGATAGAAAACAGATAGAGATAGACTTTGTGTAGGACCTGGAATGTCGAACAGGTGGGAGGAGGTGTGGGGCAAGTTGTGTGTAATTTGGGCATGGGGATCCCTGGAAGGTTATAGGGAGAGAGTGGAAGACCTTAGGGTCCATCCATCAGGCCACCTCCCTACATTGGCAGGAGGCCTCCAGGTGTCTCAGCAAGTCCAAGGAGCTGATGGAAGCTGTGCTGAGGGACCCAGGCCTGCTGGGCCTCCAGAGGGAAGGTGGAGCCACCCTGGCCAGGCTACAGCAGGAGGCCAGCAAGATGGATTTCAACCCGGATATCAGGTATGGATGCCTAGACTTTTCCTCTCCCTGTCCCCATCCCCGGCCCTGTTCCCTGACCTGGGATCCTGAGCTGGGGCTCTCTGCCAAGAGGACACATCGGCTGGGCATTGCAGCTGCCCAGGAGGGGGTACTTGCAAGGCCCATTTCCTGCCCTGAGGTTCGGTCACACACCTCTACCCTGGGCATTGGCCAGCTCCTATCTCTTCTCTACTACCCCTTCCCCAGCCCCTGCCATCTTCAGCCTGGGGTAGGCATCAATGACAGCCTTGCCCATTTCTGCTCACCCCCATAGGCCAAGTTCTTCTGACCCAGACTCAGGGCCAAGCCCCTTCACAGGCCCCACTCAATTATTCCCAGAAAGAGCCTTGTGAGGTCCACATCATCTCCACTTAGCTGATGGGAAACTGAGTCTTGGGAAATGGAATAACAACATCTGAACGCTAACCCCTGCTCCAGCCTTCTCGCAGTAGGCTGCTCAACTGAACCAGTCCTCACAGCATGTTGGGGATCTCGGAACCACAGAACACATTTCTGGAAAATACTGTCTTTCTTTTTCAATTGCGATATAACTGATACATAACATTATATTAATCTCAGATGTACAACATAACAATTTGGCATTTGTATGTATTTCAGAATAACCAGCACAATAAGTTTAATTCACATCTGTCCATATAGTTATAGAACTTGCAACAGGATAATTAGCTGTGGTCACCATGTGTCCATTGCGTCTCCATGACATTTACTGTAGAGCCGAAAATCTGTGCCTTTGGACACTTCATTCCTGTTGCCCCCCCCCCCCCGCCTCTCAGAGTGTTCTGTCCTGTATGATATGTTGTTTTGTTTTCATTTGAGTCCACATATATGAGAGGTCAGCCAGTATTTGTCTTTCTTCTTCTGACTCATTTCATTTAGCATAAAACCCTTAGGGTCCATCCACATTGTCAGGGGCAAGATCTCATTCTTTTTATGGCTGAGTAATATTCCTTTGAGTTTACATATGCCACATTTTCTTCATCCATCCATCCAAAGCTGGACACTGAAGTTGTTTCCTTGTCATGGCTGTTGTGACTAATGCTATAAAATGTGGGGATACAGGTCTTTTCAAGTCAGTGCTTTTACTTTCATTTTTGGGGGATTAAATACCCCGAAGTGGAATTGCTGGCTCATATGTTAGTTCTATTTCAGTTTTCTTAAATTTAGGGATGAGGGTGGGCAGTGAGAAAGAATCGATCAAATTAGTAATTAGAAACATTATCTCTGCTAGAACACACATAATAGTTACAAAGTATATGTAAATTTATAAGAACAATTTATTTAACTGAGTCCTAAATAGCCCTTAGTATGTGCTCAGCGTTGTTCTAAGAGACTTATAAATAATAATTTGTTTAATTCCCACCTATGAGGTGGACCTTGTGCTATTTCCATTTTACAATGAGACTGAGGCTGAGGGAGGTTAAGTGACTTACCCAAGGCCACTCAGCTGGGATATGGTATGATCAGGACTTGAACCCAGGGGTCCCTGCCCAGAAAATTAAGCACACCCCCCTTAGCTGTGCTTGCAGCCAGACTCACAGCCATGTGAGTACTGGGAAGTAGTGGAGTTGTCTCCCTGAGCCTCACAGGCCTTGTGGAGGCTGGCACTATCTTTTCCATCAAGTATCTGCCTCTCTTGTCCACCCTGGTATCCTCCAGACTAGTCTCTGCAGGAAGCCACGCCAGGGGGCGCTGTGGTCTCACATGAGCAGCTGTCCGTATTTATTCTGCAGAACTGATGCCTGCACTTCCTCCCTCCTTCAATCTTGCCCTCCCTCTCTCCCTGCACCGGGTGGTCTGGCATTTTCCATCCCGTTTACATACGCTGGGTCCTCACCCCTTCCTTGGAGGGGCAGTGACCCGTGGGAAGCTGCAGTCAGCTGGGGAGGCCCAGGGAGAGGTTCCCGCCAGCAAGGCAGACTTCCTTCCATTGCCTCTTTTCCCTTTTCCTTCTAAAGATCCCCTAAGCTAGAGGAGGGTGGAATGGGACTTGAGGGGTGTTGGGAAAACCCCAAGATTCCTCCCTTCACCCAAGTGTCATCCCACCTGGAATCCCACACGTAACCCTTCATTTGTGTCTTGCTGCCTTTAAAATTACATGCATCAGAGTACTGGGCAGAAGAGTCACTCCCCCTCTCTGAACCTCAGTTTTCCCACCTGAAAATGGATGCTGCGGGGGGGGGGGGGTGCAACTGAGGTGGAGAGGAAGGGATGTTTCAACCACTTCTCATCACTGCAGAGAAACAATAGGCACTACACACTGGGCCAGACAAGGCATTAATAATGTGCTTTGAACGATGGTGTCTGGTTCCCAGCCCCACTCCCCAGACCTCCCAAGGCGTCGTGGGAAGCCCCAGTGTCCAGGCTGCACCCTGAGCCCCATCTGGTGGGGTCTGCCCATCAGCTGTTCGAAACTCCTGCACAGGCTCTCACATGCAGCCAGGTGAGAGCCAAGGTGTTTCATTGTTTCATCCACTTCACCTTGAAGTGGGTTCTGTTGCTTCCACACTTAACAAATGAAAGAACAGAGTCACAGAAAGGTCAAGAAAGTTGCACAAGTTCTCATGACTAGAATGTCTCTACTAACACCAGCGATTTGAACTCAGATCCATCTGGCTGGTTCATAGCCTCCTAGGTCTTCCCCATCCCAGGGAAGGTCAAGGTTGAGACCCAGAGAGGTAGAGAGATCTACCCATGGTCACACAGCAAGTTGGCAGCTGGAATACCCAGGCGGGGGTGAGGTGGACATGCAGGAGCATTGTGGAGGCAAGGAGATGCATCTTGAAACTTCTGCCACTCCCTCTCCCCCTACCTCCCACCCACTACCCCCTCTCACCACCACCACCTCCCCCACCCTCCCACCCCCCACCGCCTTCCAGGAGCCATCTGGCAGAAGCCACTGCCCTGTACAGTCTTGTGGATGAGCAGCTGCATATCCTGGTCACTGCATCCAACCACCTCCTGGGGAGACTGGAGCTCCGCATCCGCCTAGGTCGCCTGGAGGCTGCCATCCACCAGGTGAATGAACAGGAAGGCTGACCTAGGCGTGTGGGGTTCCAGGCTCGACCCAGCCAGGTGCTCAGCTGCTGCCAGGACCCCAGGTGGCAGTCAGTCCTTCAAGGGCTGGGCAGGCAGCCTCAGAATTTGGTGCATGTTAAGTGTTTAATATGTTCCCATAGTTTGGAGTGGAGGTATAACCCCAAAGCTGCACTAATGAGCACCAACTGTATGCCAAACCCTGGACCAGAGCTTTTTATTGCTTTCCAGCCTCATCACCAAGGTGCTGGATTTTGCCTTTTTGTAGATGAGGAAACAGCCTGGGAGGGATTATGTCACCCGCTTATGGTCACTCACTTGGGGGTCTGATCTGGAAGCCGTTCCAGGGACCATGCCATGCATCTCTCCAGGCCTGGCAGCTTTCTCCAGCAATTTGCATCCTCCCAGCGACGGGGAGCTCATCACCCCCGAGGCTGCCCTTTTGTGATTGAGTGGAACTGAGTGGTTAGAATAAGCTGAAGCTTGCTACCCTATGACACAGGTGCCTTGAGGGCCTACTATGTGCAAGGTGCTGGTCAGGCCAGATGTCCTCTGGAGTCCCACTCAGGGGATCCTCTCTTCAGGTATTTGACAATGCACTTCTCCCCAGGAACTGGCCAGACCAGTGAGCACAAGCCCAGCCACTGAATGACTGAGAAGACCTTAGCCTTCAAGGAAGTCAGGGAGATGGGAAGGGCTACCTCCCCCCCCAGGTGGCCCCCAGTCTAACCATCCCTTCCCTGCCCCAGGTCAGCAACTGGATGGAACAGGAAGGAAGCCGGTGCCTTCAAGCACTGACCCCCAAGGACAGAAGCCTGGAGACGGTGGAGAAGGCCCATGCAGAGTTTGAGGATTTCTTCCTTCAGGCTGCAGTGCGTTCCTAAAATTGAGGAGCAGCCCTGGACAGATGGCAGGGGCTGGGGGAGGTGGGGGAAGAAAAGACTAGAGCTGCTGGAGCAAAGGGGTCTAGGGGTGAGGGACATGCAAGAAAGCTTCTGGAGACAGTAAGGAGACCAGCTTGGGTCCCAAAGGGCTCTGCTTCCCAGTTATCTCCTCTAGGAAGCCTTCCCAGACCACCAAGTGCAAAGACAACTTATCTTAACTTGCCTAGAGGCGATTCCTGAAATGCAGGTTCTGGGGTCTTATCCTAGACCTGTTAAGTCAGCCTCAAGAATAGGGACAGAAAAGAGGCACAAGGTGATTCAGGCTCTGTTTCACCCCCTGGGGATTCCCAGGCTAGTGCAGAAAGAGCTAGAAAAGGAAAACTTAGACACAAAATGATGGAGCCTCTGATCCCCACTTTGGGGCCAGGAAGTTATCCAGGCAGTAACACTAAACCAAGTCTCAGCTAGCAAACTGAACTGCCTGCAAAGACCTGTGTCCCTGTTGCAGAGATGAGAAAACTGAGGCTCAAGGATGCTTATAACCCGACAGTGGGAGATTCCTGATGTCTGGGAGAGCCTCAGTTAGATGGTGGGCACTAAATGGACCCCCCTCTTCTCCCCATTCAGGCTCAGTACCGCCGTGGCCTGGAGCTATCCAAGCAGGCAGCCCAGCTGGGAGCTGCAGCTGGAGGGACTGGTGAGGCCAGGGCCACAGGGTTCCCGGAACTGGCAACCTTCGCCTCCACTCAGAGGGCCTTTCAGGCTAAGCTGACCCACTTTTACATGGCGGCCGAGCGGCAGCGCTCAGACCTGGAGACACTGCTACACCTACACTACTTTTGCAAAAAGGTAAGTCCACCAGAGCAGAGCCCCAGCCCTGAGCTGGGGAGTGAGTGGGGGGCAAGAAGTGGCCCAGAAACTACGTTAGGCTCTTTGCATGATTCGGTCTCCTAGTCCCATGAGGAGGGAGGGAAGCATTACCCACATTTTCCAGAGGGAAAACAAGCCATCTGAGCAGTTACATCATCCGGCTAACAGCTGACCCCTGATGCCAGAGTACCCTCTACACCAGGCAGCTTCCTGGTAACCCGGAGGTGACCCGGTGTCAGCTCTCAAAGGCCTGCTTCTTGGACTTTGTGATTCAGGAAAGGAGCCAAGATTTCCGGGAATTCAATCAAATCCATAGACTTTCTTCACATGCAGATTTCTGCAGGAAACTTCATGGGGTCAAGACCAGACTGAGAACCTTGATCTACCTAGTCCCAGCCTCCGCTGTAGGATCAGAGAGGGGCTGTCACTTAGTTAAGATCACACAGCAAGCCTGTTCTAGTGCTCTTGCCCATGTCTTACCTTGCCCTGTACAGATAGGGGTTCTGGGGAAAGGGGGCCAGTTGAGGCCAAGAAGCCTGCTCTGGACACCCTCAGAATACAGTCCTCACAAGGAATCCAGAATTTGGCCAGGAGATGGGAGGAAGGGACAGTGTTTTCATGTGTTGGGGGCACAGGGAATCTTGGGTGGGAGGCAAGAGAAACTCTATTACTTTGCATCAATCATTTCCTGGGAAGCTAAAGTGGCAGGATTGATCAGCCCCATTTCACAGATGAGGAGACTGAGACCCAAAGAGGGAAGTCATTTGCTCCAGGTCTCCCAGAGGGTCAGTCAGCCAGCAGGTTGATCGCAGAGTCCTCACCACTTCTAAATCCATGTAGCCAATCCTCTTACTTTTCTTGTGGGGACACTCAGGCCTAAGGAGCAGTCTGGGAGAGCAGTGATCCAACCAAGACAAGAACCCATATCTCTGGTCCAGACCCAGTGCCCTCAAGCTGTCCTTACACTCACCACTGAGGAGGAGGGAGGGAAGAGCAGACTCCAGCCCAGCTGTCAGGCTGACCCAGCACACAGGGCACAGAGGGCACAGGATGCTTGAGAGGGCAGCCAGGGGACCTGAGTCAGCCCAGGGGGCACAGAGAGGACAGGCCACTCTCTGTCTCTCCCAGACAACAACAGTGAAGCACATGGGCAGTACAGCGAAGGCATCCTTCCACCCCAGCTGTGCTGAAGTCAGAGAATAAAGCAGTGGCAGGGCTGAGACCCAGAGGCAGGGTGGCCTGTGTCTGCATGGGCTGTGTGGCCTCCATAGGAGCTGCCACTACCCTGGGCCTCAGCCCCTCATCAACAGTATTGACGATGATTCTCTCTCATGTCCGTTTTATCACTTAATGGTCCTCGGGTCCTGTGATCCATTTTCCTGTTGCTTCATCATCTACTTGTCTCTGTCACCTGTGAGTTGAGCCTTTCAAGGTTCTGACTGGGTGCTGGTCCCATCTGTCCTGCCCACTCAGGGTCAGCCCCCCACCCCTCACCCCCTCCCCCCCCCCCCGCCCTGGGACTCCCATTCCCAGCCAAGGGAATGGAGGAAAAGTGAGGAACTAAGCAGAGGAAGGAAGAATGCAGATGTGTGGGGGGGGGAAGGGGTGGACTAGATTCAGACCTAGAAGTCACTCAGAAATCGGCAGCCCCCACACTGGGTCCCCACCCAAACGCCTTTCACTGTGAACTGGGTAGGCCTCTTCTCTCTGGCCTTGATTTAGTCCACACAACAGGGGGCTGGGCGAGATGATTTCTGAGGCACTATCCATCTCTGTGCAAATCAGCCTGGAAGATTGAATCACAGACAGACAGACAGACAGACAGACAAACAGGACAGCAGCTCAGTGCTGGCCTCAGCCCCAGGCAGAGAGCAAGCGTGCAGCAGCTTTGCTCTAAATAATAATAACACGATTGTGCCGCTAACGGAGATTTATGGAGCCCTTTCCCAGCCATGAGCTCCGTGTGCTTCCGCGAATATGAAGCCATTTATCTAAAGACAAGTTCCCTTAATCCGTGGAAAGATGGTTTCCTCGGAGAAAATGGTTCTCCAATCCCCACAGCCTAACAGCTCGCTGTCGGCTTCTAAATTAATGGAGAGAAAGATTATGTTTTTCACGAGCTGCTGGGAATGCGTTGGCTCCTTTGCAGCCTGCAAGGCATTTTGTGAGGAAAGGGGGGACAGGAAGGATCCCCAAATGGGGCAGCAGTCTGGCTAGAGAAAGGGGGTGTCAGGCCTGGGTTCCACTGTGTGGCTGCAGGGGCCCAGCCCTGCCTGGACCAGCTTCTGCTTGGGAAAAGACAGGTCAAAGGTACTCTTGCACAGGCTGGACAGACCTGAGTTCAAACCCCAGCTCCTCCCTGACTCAGATGCAACCTAGGACAGTTGAGTTCAAGTCTGACTCTGTTTCCTCCTCCATGGAATGGGCGGTAGAGGGTCCTGTGACCACACACAAGACACACAGCCTGGCAAACCGTTGGTGGTCAGTAAACATGAGTCAGGCTCCTCCCTCAGCACCCGGCTCCTAAGGGGTTAACACAATCCAAGCTGTCAAGCTTCTGGTTCTCAAAAGACCTTTCACCATCATCTTGTCCAAACCCTTCTCTTACATGAGGAGGAATTGAGCCCAGGAGATGGGTGGGTGCTGCCAGCTTCTCGGTTCCTAAGATTGTGACTAAGAGCCCAAGAATCCTGGGGGCTGTTTCCCCATGTGTGCACCCCGAGAAGAGGACCGTTGTCATCGTCCCCGGAGAAAGTCACGGCCGTGCCGAGGGGTCCTTCCATCTGCCAGGCCCGTAGCGTCTGTGGGTCAAGCAGTGTTTCTTAGCCCCTCTGCTCTGAGGGGCGCTGCCCTGTTCTCACAGAACCCCCCTTCTCTTCTTGTCACCCAGATGACCTGGTTCCACATGGACTGTCAGGACCTGATGGCCCAGCTCAGGCTGAGCAAAGGCCAAAGGGCCAGCCCTGGGGACCAGCGCCGCCTCCACCGCTACCTGCAGCGGCTGGCGTCCGAGTTCCCGGCCGAGAAGCTCGCTGCCGTGGGGCTGCAGGCGGCCTCCCTCAGCCGGGAGGACCTGGGCCGGGACCTGTGGGAGGAGGCCCGGGTGAGATACGGGGAGATCCAGACCCTTCTGAAGAAGGCATCGGCGCACTGCCCATGCCTGGAGGGGCCCAGCGCCCACCTGGCCTGCCTGGAACTGGGCAGGGCAGCCACCAAGGGCCACGGCTGGAATCGAGAGGTCACTTCCAGGGCATGGCGAGACCTCCCCCCCCGGGACTCACCAGGCCTGGGTCGTTCTTCAAAATCCTCTCGGCCTCCTCCAACGCCCAGAGGACGGCACACCAGAAATGTCCAGCCGGGCACTCCATGCCAGGAAGCTGGTCAGGCAGCAGAGGCGGGTGAAGCCAAGGAGCCCCACGAGGCCCTGGATCTCGCCCCTGAGCGTCTTCTTGCCACCGTCTTCTCCTGGCAGCGGCTGCCCGGGCGGGGTCAGATTCCCCACCCCTCTGGGGGCAGCTTCTCCTCCGAGGGCACTGACTCACAGACATCTCTGGAGGACTCTCCCCAGACAAGTCCCCCCGCTTCCCTCTAACCGGAGCCCTCACCAACCGGACCAGGCCCGGGGTAGGGCTGGTTGGGGCTCAGCTACAGAGGAAGCTGGGGAACCCTGGCAGCCCCCTCAGGATGTGGCCCTCAAGCACTTGGGGTGTTTGGCTGAGAGAACCTCACCTGTTCCAGCTCCAGGAAAGTTCCTGGCAGGCCCGACTCATCCATGCAGAGGTGAGGGGCGGCGTGTGAGCTGTTGGTACAGACCGTTGAAGGGTTTCACTCTTGGGTGAGCCAGGCACCCTGCCAGAGGTTGGGGTACCCATGCTCCGCTGCGGGGCACGAGGGGCCTTGTTGCCTTCACATGGATCAGGGGTGGGGAGGTTTGGGGTGATTTCTTATCTCAGCGCCCCAGAGGCAGACTCCAGACAAGGATTCCAGTGCATGCGATGCCAGGAAACTCTGGAGGAGCCGGTGCTGGGCCTAGGAAGGGAACCAAGGGGTATTATCCACATGGGATTTATTTGCAGACTCCACTGGCCTCAGGCAGAGTCAGCTGCTGCTGGGAGCCAGTGGTACGCACATCCAGGAAGGGTCAGGAGGGAATGTCTCTGCCCCCTCATCTCTCAGTCCCTCTGACCAGCTGGGCCCTCAGTCTCAAATGCACTGAGAGAGAACCTTCTCCCTGCGAGCTGTGTCTTCTTCGCTTTCCACCGTGTCTCCTGGCCTCCTTGACTTCCACCTTCCTCCCGCACCTCTCTTTAGACATGCTCTCCGGAAGTCAGTGCCCTAGGGTTCTGATGGTCATGGGAACCAGTGAGGGTGGGGAGTCCCGGCCCCCTCCAGAAAGTGGTGGCAGTAGTCTTTACACCTCCGCTTGCAGAGTATCTAGCTGCCCCTCCACCCTGGCTAGCCCCGCCCTGAGTGTCACCTTCCTCAGCAAGCTTGTGAGCTCCTTAGCATGCATTATCAGGATGGCTTTCTGGTGGCTGAGCCCCAAGATTTCCCTGGCTCTGTAAGATGGGGGAACCCACTTCCTATCGCAAATGAGACTGTGAAGGAGAGGGAGGCAAGTCTAGAGCAAGCCTCAGAGGACAAAGTGTTTCTCAGGGCCGGGCACGGTGGCTCGTGCCTGTGAGCTTCAGCCTATGAAGTGGCCAGGGCTAGCGATCACGGTTCGAGTCCTGCCTGGGGCCCGTAGCGAGACCTAGTTCCAAAAAAAATAGCTGGGCATGGTGGCGCATGCCTGTAATCCCAGCTACCTGGGAAGCTGAGGCTGGGGATTGCTTGAGTCTGTGGTAGCCCAGGCAATGAGAGCCTGTGGTTCCGCGGGCAAAAATAGCAAGACCTAGTCTCAAAAAAAAAAAAAAAAAAAAAAAAAAGAAGTGTTTCTCGGAAGTCATTTCAGCAGAGAGCCACACCAACCTGACTCCCCAGAATGGCACCAAGACTCCCCTAAGAATCAGGGGAGTCTTGAAACATGTGATCCAAGCCTGTCTTCCTCAGTGCCGTGAGCCCAGAGGATCAGAGTCAGCTCCTAGGGTATCCCACCCCAGGCTTTGAGTCTGCATTTGTGATCAACTGATCTAGCATCTCTTAGGCAACACAGTGAGGTGGGGTGCTGTTGGGAAACACTTGGGGCTGGGATCTGAGCTAGTCCCTCACTGTAAGCTGGCTCTGCTTCTGGCATTCTGCTCTCACACCTTCCATCCAGAGAGGCCTGAGGATGTGTGTGATCAGCCTATCTCCATCCATGCCTGTCCCCTTTGAAGGGTGAAGGCTTTTAAAAAGCTGTTGCCATAACAACAGCATCCAGTCAGTGGGGACCACAGGCAGGGAGCCAGGGTACCTGGGGTGCAAGGATGAAAACAACTGACTTCTGAGTGACTGCAGCTACTGCCAAGTATGAGGGGGAGCTGAGGAGGGGGTGAACGATCCAAGAATTTGGGAGAAGGAGGGGTCACCCAAGTCATCTTGTGCAATGTTTTATCTTTAAAGAGAACTGAACTGCAACAACCTGTCTACTCATAGCAACCCCTGGGGGAGAAAGAGATGCAAGAAGGAAATATAATAATAAAGAATACATAGACCTATGGAATAATTATAATAACTTTTATTCTGCATTCGCTTGGTGTCTAGCTTGGTGCTAGACCCCTTAAAGGTTTTACAGGACTTGTTGGATGTCTTCCAACCATCCTGTGAAGCTAGTACTCACTTCACCCCATGATACTGAGGAGGAAACCAAGCCACAGAGAAGTTGGTGGCACCCCCCGAACCCCTGGGCCCACAGTGAGTGACTGAGTTGGGGCTTGACACACCCTGAAGCTTTGGAATCACCCTCGGACAAGCCTGGGCTGGTCACTGGCTCTGCAGCAACCAGGCTTTGTCCCCTCAGTGGTGCCACTGTGCCCAGCTGCTGCTGGGACTCAGGTGCTAACTCAGGTTGAGCTTGACCTTGTGGGCAGCACTCACGTCCAGGTCTCCTGTGGGCCACAAGCCAGCATGGCCCTCAGTCACGCTGGACAGACAGGCAGGGTTCCTGCCTAGGCTGCACCATTCACAAGCTGTGAGACTTTGGCCATGTTGGTCTATCTCTCTGAGCCTTGGTTTCCTCACCTCTCAAGGAGGAGAGTCAGACCTCAGAGACTCATGTACGTATTAAAGGAGCTATATGTGGAAAGACCTTAGAAAGGTGCCAGGAACACAGTAAGTGCTCATTAAACACCACTAATGCTGTGCTTTGGCACTAACCCTGCCTTCTTGACCCAACAAATCAAGAAAGACGTTTCTCCACAGTCCCCCCTATGCCCCCCTATTGATTCCTAAAGACTCATGTGAACATCTTAATTAGTTCTCTTGGGCCCCCAGTTGTCTCTCAAAGGCCAAAAGGATCTGATTTATTGACTTTTTTCTCTGACCCGCCCACGATGGGGCCTGGTCATGGCCCACCCCCAGCAGTTTCCCACTAGCTGACAAAGCTTTGAGTCAGCAAAGCCTCTGTCCCTGGGGGACTGTGTGGAGGAGCAGAGGTGCAGTGTTCCTCTGTGGAATTTCCTTAGAAAATCTGCAGCCTGTTCTGACGGGAAAGAGATGAGGCTAACAAGGAAACCCATGTCTGCCAATGATGTGACTATAAATATCCCATGGTGATGGGCCGCCCCCCCTTTCAAGCTTGAGGAGTGGTGTGTAAACGGTGAGAGGAGGAATCAGGGACCTCACATGCTGCTTCCACCCTGTTGCTGATGTCCTGTATGATCCCCAGATGGGCTGTTCCCCATCTCTGACCCTCACTTTACCCTACCTACCCACTGTCTGCTGGAGACATTGAACCGATAAGGATCTTTCTCATCTTTAGAATCAGAGAGCCCTGCCTTTAGCACCACACTTAACAGTCAGGTGACTGAGCAGATGGCTGCCTCAGTTTACCCCATCTGACCAATGAGTATATTGAGCCTTCTGGGTCAGGATAATAGGATTTATGGATCCTTGAGTACCACACAGGTCTTGTTCCCCTGCAGAGGGGTTACCCTCACGTGAGGTAGCAAAGCCTTAGAAATCCACCAAGCAGTGGGCAGGAGAGAGGTAGAACTGATCACAAATAGAAGCTTAGGCTTCTATTTTATAATTTATAAAGTACGCTTTTTGGTCCATTTGGTCTGATATTCACTACAAACCTGAAGGATACAAAAGCCTTACTCTAGATGCTCCCATTGTACAGATGAAAAGACTGAAGACCGAAGAGGGAGGTCACTTGCTCAAGGTCACACAGCAAAGAAAGGGTTAGAGAATGGAAAGCCTCAGAATCTAGACCTCATCTGACCCCTGCCAAATCCAAGCATGTTTATAAGCCTCCACCTTGTCAGTTACTCTGAGGTGGGCACTCCACACCCTCATGCCTTGGCATTATCCACACTGGACCCAACAGAACAGCCAGCAAGGGCAGGGAACAAGCTGCCCTAAGGAAATAGAGATGGTCTGTCTTCTGGGGACTGTGAATTGGCTTCATGCCTAACACAACCCATCTGAACCTGAACCCCACCCTCTCCCAGCTGAAAAATAGCTCTTCGAGGTCAAGATCAATGGGCCCCCTGGAGAATAAGTACTCTGATTGGGTAGCAGGACTCCTAGGGTCTTGTTCTCTGGAACATGATCCAGAGGTGAAGGTGGGGTGGATCCTGGGGAAACTGCTGTACTGTTCAGGCCTCACTTTCTGTGAGTGGGACGGCCAGATCAGGGGTGAATGGTCATCTTGCTCATGGGATCCTGAGCAGCCCTCCTCATCCTGTTCCCTCTCTGTACTGACCATCCACCCAGGAGGGAAATCTTCAAGTTGTCCTTGAACATTCCTGTCATCACTAAATCCACCTCCTTAATCTCATGCTAATTTCTACTTCTTTCTCTCTCCTCTTCACTGTCATTCCAGACTCCATTTTCTTCCACTGGGCAGCTAGAGTAATAACCTTCAGGACTGCGTTCCTGCAGCCCCTCTCAACTACACTGCACAAAGGAAGCTTTGCAAGATGTAAATGCAAAATAATGTCAATCTCCACTGAAACTGCCCTGGGGCACCCGAGGCCTTCCAGATGAAAAACCCACCTGTTGCTGTAATTCGCGTGGCCAGGCCGCCCACCACTCTGGACTTACCTTTTCTCCCATCTACTTTTTCTTCAAGTCCCAGCAGCACAACATCCTTTAGCCCTTTAGCCATTCCAAACTCCTTCTAAGGTCAAGTTCTCCTAGAAGCAAACCTAGAGGTGTAGGTGATTTGGTGAAGAGCCAGTCGTAAGAGAAACCAGTAAGAAGGGGAGAAACAGGACAGAGAAGGGCAGGAAGTCAAGGAATAATTTCAGATTGCATTTCAATCTCTGCCTGAGCACATGGGCAGCTCCGGAGAGTGTTGTTATACTTTCAAAACACATCAGGATCCCCCAAAATCTGTGCTGCTGCACAAAGCAGGCCCAGGAACCTGAGAACTGTCCTTGGAAGAGAGTTGCAGGGGTGGGTCCACACAGGACAATATTCTGGATCAGGGAGCTATAGAAAACTCTCACAGCTAAATAATTTTTTAAAGTATAATTTTAAAACAAATGAAGGTTGTAGGTAGGCATTTCTCAAAAAAAGAGACACAAAATAGTTAGGTGTGGTGGCGTGTGTCTTTAATCCCAGCCTAAGAAGGGAGGCTGAGACTAGGAATCGCTTGAGTCTGCAGGTTCGAGACCCACCCGGGGCAACATAGCGAGACCTACTCTCAAAAAATAGCTGGGCATGGTGGTGTGCACCTATAATCCCAGCTACTGGGAGGTTGAGGCTGGGGACCACTTGAATCCGTGGTACCCTTGGCAGCATAGCAAGACCTAGTCTCAAAAAAAAAAAAAAAAAAAAGACAAAAATGCCAATCAACATATGTTGGGCATTATTAACAATGAGATGTCACTTTATACTCACTAGGAGAGTCAACTTCAAAAAGTCAAATACAGGAGGACAAGGAGAAAATGGAATCTTTGTTGTTGGTGGGAATGTAAAATGGTACTGTGGGAAACAGTGTGGCATTTCCTTAAACAGTTAAACTTGTATTTGCCATATGGCCCAACAATTTCAAGGTATATAATGCAAGAGAAATGAAAATATATGTCCACACAAAAATTTGTCATGAAGGTTTATAGCAGGATTATTCATAATATCCCAAAGGTGGGGAAACAACTGAAATATTGATCAATGAATGAGTAGATTAGCAAAATATAGTGCATCCATACAGTGGGATATTATTTGGCTTTAAAAAGGAATTAAGTTACTTCCTAACTTATTCTATAAAGTCTGTACTATCCTGAAATCAAAGACAGATAAAGACATCATGAGAAAGGATAATTATAGGCCAATAGACCTTATGAATATAGATACAAATGGGAGTGATGAAATGATTATCTCAATCAACTCAGAAAAGATATTTGACACAAAGCTAACAATGGTACTGGCACAACTGATATTTCCACACGTAAATGGACCTCTACCTCACACCGTATGTGTGAGGTAAAAAATCAATCTAGAGCCGGGCACGGTGGCTCGTGCTTGTAAGCTTCAGCCTATGAAGCGGCTGGGGCTAGGGATCGCGGTTCGAGTCCCGCCTGGGGCCCATAGTGAGACCTAGTTCCAAAAAAATAGCTGGGCATGGTGGTGCGTGCCTGTAATCCCAGCTACCTGGGAAGCTGAGGCTGGGGACTGCTTGAG
>PVHY01003755.1:0-27308 GCA_004024945.1 Uropsilus gracilis
TGAATCCCGGTATTACAAAGATATGAAATGTATATATATATAAACTATTTGATTATAAAAAAATTAAAAAAAAAAAAAGAAAAAGTGATACATATATCACTCCACCCCACCCCATCCCATCCCACCCCATTCCATCCATCCTATGTTTTAGGCTTCTTTTTTTGTTTTAGGCACAGTAAACTTGTGAAATTTTGTAGATTCTGCAGGTGGGGAACTCATCTTAAATTTACCTGCAATAATTGGCATTTAGAGACCATGGAAAAATGGAAAATATGGACAAACTAAAGAATGTCATGTTTGCACAGGCTGTGTTTTACTTTTGTAGAACAGACACGCAAACCCTAACCTTTCACTAACTTTTTAGACATTTTTCCTTTGAAAGCCCTCAAGATTGGGTTAGAAATGACATAAGATTGGGTCAGCTATCCCAGGCTTGTTTATAAAAGGCTTTATTGTACTTCTCATCACTTGTTCAAGTCCTTGAAGGTAGGGATGGTGTTAGTTCATCCAGCTTCCCTAGTCTGAAGGTGTTTCAGAGCTCAGAGTCACTGGAGAGAGTTGGAAAATAAACAAAGCTGTTAGAAGAGGTCAAATTGTGAAAGGTCTTAAAAACACATTAAGGGAATGAGTTCTAGTCCAAATATCTACTCAGTGTAAAGTAGAGCTCAGAAGCAGCTTAAAACATAGATAGCATTGCACAAGCTATAGAACAACAACAAAAAAATTCATTAAAGATATCTTTTATAACATATATCAAGAACAACAGGCATCATTTAATTTTGCTGGTGTGTCAGCTTTCCAGGTGTCTACTTTTTTTTTCCTTTTATTTTAATAATTTCATTCAGCTTTATTTTGTATTTCATTAATGGCTTTTTTTTATTTGAAAAATTCATTTTATTGATTTGTCACATTTGTGTATTAATTGCTCCCTCCTCCACCCTTCATATCCTCCCTCCAGTCACTCTATCTCCCATTTTTCTGCGATTTGTTGGTTGGTTAAGTTGATGTTTCAGTTGTTTGTTGTTTGGCCCGTTGGTCTCTTCTAATATCTGGTAAATGTTTTTTTTTTTTTTCTTATATATGTATATTTATATTACATTAGTCCATTATTGTGTACCCCGGGGCTTTCCCACTTTGCTAACATTTGTTAACCATCCTGATCTTTTGTGCTCTTCACCTCCCCCACCTTCTTCCCCCTCCTCCTCTCTCACTCCAGGGTTCAGTCCCATTGGTTGTTTTCATTCTTTCTTATTATTTGTTTGTTTGTTTTTCCCTATATCCATCATATAAGTGAGACCATCCTGTACTTCTCTTTTTCTTTTTGACTTATTTCTGCTAATATGAGCCTTTCTAGTTCCATCCAGGTTGCTGCAAACGACTTGTGTTTGTCCTCCTTGATGGATGTGTAGTATTCCATCGTGTATATGTACCACATTTTTTTTTAGCCAATCATCTGTTTTGGGGCATTTGGTTTGTTTCCAATTCTTGGCAATTGTAAACAGGGCTGCAATGAACATGCGCGTACTTGTGTCCTTTTGAATTAATAAACGTTTTCATGTCCTCTGGGTAGATTCCTAGTAGTGGGATTGCTGGGTCTAATGGTAAGTCCACTTTCAGTTGTTTGAGGGTCCTCCACACAGTCTTCCATGGTGGCTGGGCCAGTTTGCACTCCCACCAGCAGTGTAAGAGAGTTCCTTTTTCTCCACATCCACGCCAACATTTGTTGTTGTCTGTTTTATTTATATGGGCCATTCTTACTGGTGTAAGATGGTATCTCAGTATATATTGATGTCTGAGAAGTTTCACTGTCTGTCTAAGATGTTTCTAAGCAGTAGTCCAGAAATTATTCATTCATCAAAAAACCATGAAGAAAAGTCAAAACAAGCCAACAACCAAATTAAAGTGCACAACTTGGTGAGGGGCAGCACAGGGTGGGAATGGGGGGGCAGGGTGAATTCCAGAAACCACAAAGATGTGAAATTTATATATAAATAAGTTATTTAATATTAAAAAGAATTTCATATAAAGAGATGTGCTATACATTTTATTTAACTCCACTCAAATTAAGGAGCTTAGGGAAAGAAAGAAATTTTAGCACCATTTCTTTTTTTTTTCTTACATATTATTTATTATGAATTCAGTATTGTGTTTAGATCCAGTAGTAACAGGAATAAATTTGTCTTCCTACATGTTAAATTTATAACCATAAAGACTTGGTTACCGAACTAGGTCAAATTCATTATGTTAGGGTCTTGTGGTTATATAATATATCACCACAAACATAATAGGAATTTATTCTCTGATGATGCTGGGAACCCAAGTCTGAAATCAGGGCATCACAGCAATACTCCCTCTGGAGATTCTTGGGAGGAATTCTTCCTTGCTTCTTCCAGCTCTTGGTTACTGTTAATCTTCACCAATCTGTGGCCACTTGATTTTTATCTCTGCCCCTGCCTCCAGGTGATCTTCTTCCCTCTGCCTGTGTCCTTTTCTGACCCTTGAAAGGACATTATCTTTGGGTTCAGAGCCCACCTTAATCTGTGTGATTTCATCTCAATCCTTTACTAATTACCTGTTGAAGATCCTGTTTCCAGATAAAGTCACAGAATGAGGTTCTGAGTGAACATGAATTTGTCAGGGAGGCTTATAGAGGGATATTATTCACATCACTGCAGTGAGTACAAATTAAATCTGTCAAAAGATTAGAATCTTTTGGAATCCTCTAGACTTTCAAGACTACTTGATAAATGATACCAAGGGGATTCTGGGTATCAGGAAAAATATCAGTTACAAAGTGAAAATTAAAGACATTAGAAACCAACATTGCTAAAGTTACAGATTCTCAACTTATCTAAAGTTAGATAAAAAGTTATCTCTTAGAACTTGTACATATTTTCCTTTAATGTATATTTTCTTGGATCATTGTTGGATTTTTAATCTTAATTTTAGGGAGAATTTGCTGCAGGTGATTGTAGAGTTTTCTGGTATTAAGTAGATATAAAAAAGAATGCAACTATAAGTTTCTTGCATTTGTCTGTTTTTCAGCACAATTACCAAAGTAGATAGGATTTTTAAGTCCTTATTGAATATGTATTTTATTCATTATATGGTTTTAGTAGCAGATTATAGATTTTCAAATGTAGATATTTGAAAAAAAATCTAAGTCTTTATTTTAAATGTAATATATGTTCTGCAGCTGTGAATATGTTTCAAGAGAAATGTTCGTAATTTGAGCCTTGCAGTCAGTTAATGTAACCTGGAGTCAGGAGTGTCTGATGTAAGGAGTGTGCTCTTTCTCACTCATTTCATCTCTCTTACCCATTGCTCTCACTTGGTTCCATAAAACTAATACTGCCACATAAGAATAACCTTCAGTTGACAAAAGAGAAGACTTTTTAAAAAATTTTACTGTGATTTGTCCTGATAGCCTTATTTTTCCTGGTGAAAATCTGTATAAATTTGGTCATGATCTGTTGTGTTTCTCAAAGTATCAGATTTTTTTTTTTTCTCAAACATCAGAATTGAGGGCATTAGTTTTTCCTAAATATCAAACCCCTCAGGTTTCTACAGAAACTACACCTTGTAATTGTGTAAAATTATCTGCTAGCTGTTCTTCTCTCTAGGAGTAGAGGGAGGTAGCAAGCTCCATGTAATCTGCTGTTCCATACAGTCCTTAGCATACACAGAATTTATGACAAAAGTGCATTCTTTTCACCCTTGATGAATGAATAATTTTTGGACTACTGCTTAGAAACATCTTAGACAGACAGCGAAACTGCTCAGACATCAATAGATACTGACAACTTTGAAATCCCTGAGAAAGGAAGCCTCTCTTCAGACCCCAACTTCATGCAGCAAGAAAAAAAAAATATCAGATGTCTGCTTAGAGTCCTGTTTTTGAAGTACCATTGTTAAAAATTGGATGTAAGGGATGGCAGACTCCCACCTCCCAATCCTCTGGGGGATGGGGGAACTTCTGGCCCTGATGGATTTTCTCTTGACATTCTCTTCAAGGAGCAAGACCCCTGGTGAGATGTACAGCCCACTCTTTCCACTAGGTCTGTCAGGGTTGCCCTCTGTACCCACCAGACACGTGACTGTGACATGCACATTCCCTGTTATCTCTCCATCGTGGTAGGTTGTGCTCCCCAAACTTCTAACACTTAGTGCATGAAGCCATGGTGGACTTAGATGTTCACTACATTCCTTAAAATGGCACCACCTTTGCCTTTGAGGGGTTAGTGGTGTCAGGCTGGGTGTAGCACACTGGGATCAGTTTCAGACCATTTGTCTCACAGTCATTGCTAGAGGAACAGGGAAGACAGGAGATTTACAAGGTGAGGTGTGTCATTAAAAGCTCTGAGCATGGAGCTAGATCTATGGCAGCTGCTACCAGAAGTGTCTGTGATTTTTGGCAAATCATACATAAACGTTCTGGGCTTCATGTTTCTGCTCTGAAAATACAACTTGAGGGTATTCGTTTTTCTTTAGTGCTGAGGCAGATTCTGAATTCCAGAATCCTGTATTTAGATTATTAGAGACCTTATGTGGCCCCCAGGAGATGGATGACCTACCTGGCTAGCAGAGCTCAGTATTTCTTAATGATATTTCTTGTGTAACAAATAGAAAAAGGCTTCATTCAAATTGTTGCATTATTACATGCAGTAGTTTTGCTTGCCTAACTTGTGACGCAGGAATTCAGCCTCTGATCACCAAGGACAAGGTAGCACTTGAAGATCACCTGTACCAGTTGTCTCTTTCATACCACTTGTCATTCTTTGACTTCCTCTGTCTCTGGAATCTTCACCTTCTAGTTTTGTTCTAGCTGCCACCGTGGCAGCCTGCTCTACAAAGACTTTCTGAACTGTGCTGGGCTCTAGTTCATATTGTTATTTTGCTGTCTGCTGAGGACCAGCTGTTTCAGACCTGTGGGTTATTTGGGATTTATTTGTGTTCACTTAGGTACACTATTTCTTACTAATTCATTACCAGTATATCAGGGGATCCTAAGTAGAAATGACCACCAGACAAAGCTAGTTTGTTAAAACATTCTGGTGTTAAAAGTATGAAGAAACAGATTCTTAACTTGCCATTTTTTAATTGCATGGTATCTTGGTATATTTAGCAGTCACACGATCCTTAATTATATCATTTGTTTTTATATTTTTGTGTGTTTTTATATTTTTAGAGTAGTAGGGGAAGGCACCTGATTCATTAAGTTTGTATATTGGATGTTAATAACTCTACATTGTTAAAAATATAATTTTATTTAACACATTGTAGGTATAAATAATTCCTTGGGTCTCTGTTCAAGTTTGTGGGAAGATGAGATTGCTGCAAACAAGGTCTAGCATTGACTCTGGAAGCAGGTAAATGAATACAGCTGTCACCATCAAGTGAGATGGCATCTGCATATAGAAAAAGAATATGCAAACCTACTGAAAGATAAATCCAGTGATAAGAAGGGAAGGGAGATTTATGCAGAGATAATAGAAAGCAAGTGAATATATTATATTGAAATAAGATTGTGTATAACATTAAGAAAATTAAAAATAATGATGTAACAGTTTTTCTGTGATTTATATACACTGTCAGGGGTTGCAAACTGTTACTAAACTCTTCTAATAAAGTAAAGCAAAATTAACTAACAGGCTCTCTGAGGTCAAGTTTTGTTCACTCATGACCTGGCATAATTAAAGAAACACTTACTGAACTCCCACCATAGGCAACACGCTAGGGTACATAAAAAGGGCAATGCTGATTAAAGAAATACCTTCAGACCTCAACGAATTTATACCTTCAAGATAAGCACAACAATTTTCCAAATGCAAAGTAGAGTTTTTAAGTGAAAAAGAGGTGTTAATAAAATCCAATTTCACTTCGAAGTAAGATTAAATCATTTTTCGTTGGAGACTTAAAAAAGACTTGGTGATATACAATACACACATGCTTCTCTCTGTCTCTGTCTTTCACATACATGCACATACACACAAAGCATAAGGATATTTAAAATATTTAACTTCACTAATAATTGAAAGAACAAGAATTAAATGTGGCAGAAAGAGGTAATCCTAAACCCATCTCTCCCTGTATCCAGCTTGTGTTCCTTTGTCACTCTTCTGTAGTTCTTTTGTCAAACTTACTGGTCAAATACAAATACCCTGGGTTATCGTGACTGCTGGAGGGAACAGCTATAAATTATCATGTGTTCTGCCAACGCATGTAAAACTCTGCCCAGTAAGGTCTGCTTGACCATCCCATCTAAGAGAGACACTCTTTCCCCTTACCTTTACTTTCTCCTTAATTATGACACCATTAAACACACACACATACATACTACTACACATATAAATGTTTATACATAACTTATGTTGATAACTTTATACTATATTTTTATAGACCATGTTAATTTGTATCGAATACAAACTATAGAACATATAATTTTATCTGTTTAGTTCACAGATAAAATGACAAATATTAAATAATGTTTTCTCATCTGTGACATGTCAGTTCAATGAGGGGAAGGACTTTTAAGTTGCATTTTCTTTAACTGAGGTAACACTGTTTTACAGCACATTATGATTTCAGGGTACAGAGCCACACCTCTTCAAAACTACATAGCTATACCACATTCACCCTCAAAGAACCAGTAACCTTCACCCTCTCCTCCTGGTTCCCCTCTGGTAGCCTAAATTCTACAATCAGATTTCTAGGATTAGTTTTCTTTTCAGTTTACTTTACTTCCAATTCTTCCTTTGTTTTGTTTCTTTATATCCCACATGAGGGAAAATAGCCCATATTTGTCTTTGTGCCAATTTAATTCAAGGGCAGGGAATTTGATCTAATCTGTTCACTGTGGTGTCCTCAGATCTGAAAGAATAGTTTAACAAAAGGTAGCTTTTAATACTTTTCTGGAATGCAAGTCTTTTTTAAAAAAAATTATTTATACATAAATTTCACGTTTGTAATCCCAGGGATTCACCTCCCCATCCTCCCTTCCTTCCCTCCCTGCCCCAAGTTTTGTGCTTCAGTTTGGTGGTTAGCTTGTTTTGACTTTTCCTCATGGCTTTTGTTTATTTTTTTCCTATGTCCCATATATTAATGAAACCATTTGGTTTCTGTCTTTTTCTTTCTGACTTGTTTTTGCTAATATGATTTCAAGTCCATCCTTGTTATCATAAAATAATCAAATTTGCCATTTTAATTAATGAGATTAATGAGTAATATTCCATTGTGTATATATACCACATCTTTTTCATCCAGTCGTCTGTTTTGGGGCATTTAGGTTGCTTCCAGGTCCTTGCAATTATAAATAGTGCTGCAGTAAACATCTGAGCAGAGATGTCCTTTGTACCCATACTGAGGTCTCTTTGGGTAGATTCCCAAGAGAGCAATTGCTGGGTCAAATGGTAGTTCCATTTTCATTAACTTGAGGGTCCTCCACACAGCTTTCCATAGTGGCTGGACCAGTTTACATTCCCACCAACAGTGTAAGAGCGTTACTTTCTCTCCACATCCTCACCAGCACTTGTTGCCCGCTCTTTGGATGTGGGCCATTGTTACTGGTGTAAGGTGATAACTCGTGGTTTTGATTTGTATTTCCCTTATTGCTAGTGATTTTGAGCAATTTTTCATGTTCCTGTTGGCCATTTGTATTTCCACTTTGGAGAAATGTCTTTTTAGTTCTTCTCCCCATTTTTTGATTGGGCTTCTTGTTTTGGTTTGGTTTAGTTGTATGAGTTCCTTGTGGATCTTTGTTATTAAACCTTTATCATGCTTGTGGAGGGCAACATTTTTTTCCCATTCTGATGGGCTTCTTTTAGTTTTTTCTGTTGTCTCTTTTGCTGTACAGAAGCTTTATAGCTTGATGTAGTCCCATCTGTTTATGTTTTCCTTCATTTTTTTTTTAACCATCTGTAGATGTATCCAAAAAGGGATTTCTGAATTGTATTTCATGGAGGGTTTTTCCCAAGTTTTCTTCTATGTATGTTATGGTTTCAGGTCTGACATCTAAGTCTTTTATGCATTTTGAATTGATTTTTGTACATGGTGTGAGGGAGTTGTCCTGGTCCAATTTTCCCAGCACCATTTATTGAAAAGGCTATCTTTGTTCCAGTGTAAGTTTTCACTCCTTTATCAAAGATTAGTTGACTATATATGTGTGGTTTTATTTCTGGGCACTCAATTCTGTTCCATTGGTCTGATTGTCTGTTTTTGTAACAGTACCCAGCTGTTTTAATTATTATGGCCTTGTAGTATAGTTTGAAGTTTGCAATTGTAATACCTCCATTTTCTCTTTTTTTCTGGTCAGGAGACTTTTTGATATTTGAGGGCTTTCATTATTCCATATGAATTTCAGTATTTTAAAAAGTGTCCTTGGAATTTTTATCAGGATTGCATTTAATCTGTAAATTGCTTTTGGTAGGATGGCCATTTTGATGATATTAATTCTTCCAATCTATGAGCAGGAAATGTCTTTCCATTTCCTTATGTCTTCTTCTATCTCTTTTAGCAGCACCAAACGCAAGTCTTTAATTTTCCCTTTTGCTTTGGATGTCAGAGTTTTGTAAAATCTCTAGGTTAGAAACCCAATGAGAGGAGAAGGGATTCTTGCTAATTTTCTGGTCTGAACTATATGTTTCAGACCTTACTGATCAGAACAGAGCTCTGGTGGTTCTAGGTATTGCCCTAAGAAATAGTGATTCTTTGTTTCTCACTTAGAATTATTTTTTCTCACTTAGAATTATTTTTTAAGCCCCTCTGCCTCAGGAATCTTATGAGGGGTAAGGTGCTGCCACTAGAAAACGATTCAGGAATTCTTCAGTGCTGTCTACCCATGGAGACATCATTAAGGCCTCCCATGTGCACCTCTAACAACAGTGGGATACAATCATTTATTATGAAATTGGCGACAGCTATTTAACAATGCCCAAGCATAGGCAGAGACACTAATACTAGGCTAGTGGAGTATAACTTGATACATTTATCAGATGCTTTTCATTTGAGAAATTCTGTCTTCAGGTATGTTAATTTGTCAATAATCCAAGAAGGCAATGCAATGATGTGGTCAGAGGCAGAGACTTTCAGCTAGAGGAACCAAGTCTAAGCCTTGCCTTCTCCACTTCCCAGGGGTTAAGTTAGTATGCAAGTTACTTAACCCCACTGAGCCATGTTGTCTCACAGCTGGAATGGGACTAACGAGAGAGAGGGTTGAATGAGAGAACGCACCTGCTTAGCACAGTACCTGGAAGCAGTGAATAAAAGCTGACCATCATGACCTGTAGATATGCGCAAAGATAATAGAACATGATTGTTTCTCACTGCAGCCGATATTTTTATTTTGTTTATTATAGAGTGAGAATTTTCAAGACAGTAATTCATAAATTTGAGTATATTTCTATTTAAAGAAAATGACCTAAAAATTCTGTTCCAATATTTAAAATTCCTTATGATAAAGAGTATTGAGAACGATGTGTTGGAGTTTATGAGATAACTGTTCTGTCCTGGTTCGGTAATTTGAGGAAACTGCAAAGCCCACTAGAACACATGAAAGGAAAACCATGAGAAGCCCAGTTCTGTGTTTGTCTCTGGTTTTTTACTATCAGTCTGCCTACCTTTATTTTGTTTCCATTTTGTCCATTTCATGGTCATCATTATTTTCTTTTTCCTCCTTTTTTACTGAGTCCTGCTAGCACAATCTGTGGTTGGCCATCTTCCCAGTTCCAATCAGCTGTCTTTATTAGCAGATTTTACAAGGATTTCTTCGTGATTTTCTCCATTCAGAAATAAACACACATCAGCAGCCTCCTTTTAATGACCCCAGGTAACCTCCCACCAGTTCACTACTCTCCAGGGTGGGTCATGGTGAAACTTCATTGTCTGTTCCTAAGTCTTTCAACATGGACTAAAATTACTATGCTTTTCTTATTTAGGTAAAATGCTATTTAAAACAACTCTTTATGTTGGAAAATTCTTTCATTTTAGGGGGTTGTTTTATAAAGTATAACTAAATTTTATATGTTAACACATTATTGTACAAATAGATACTATTGAACATGCACATTCCTAAGGGAGGTAGTGGTGGCATTATACAGATTTGAGTGGGTAAGAATGTTAGTGTGAAACTGGGGGGAACTTGACCCCCCAAACTTGCACTCTTTAAAGGGGTTAAGCAATCTATGTGCACAAAAGCAAAGCAGACTTAGTGTAAAAGAACTTTAATAAATTTAGTACATATGAAGAGAAGAAAGAATCATAGTTTCCCAGTAAAACATCCCAAATTGTCCATACTCTCAAGGGCAAGTGCCCAGGTAAAGAGAATGGACACCTGAAGAGTCACTGAGACCCAACAGCTTGCCACTAGTTGAAGGTAGCTTCTGGTGGGGACTCATAGGAAGGTAGTGAAGGGAATCAAGAAAATCTCAAAAGGAGTGAAATCAAAGACACCTGGATGTACCTAGAAGAAATCATTCTAGCAGAAACGAGCCAGATAGAAAGGGACAGAAGCCAAATGGTTTCACTAATATATGGTCAACCAAAAAACTACACAAGGGGAGAGAGGGGACCAGCTGGAGCGGGCAGGGAGGGGAGGTGACGGGTGACCCCCAGGGACTGAAATGATGTAAAAAAAAAAAATAAAGCATATATTTCTTGAAAAAAAAAAAAAAGAAATCAAAGAACTAATCAAGGTAATGACCTTGATTATTGGCCTCCAATATTAGCCTCCACCAATATTAGCCTCCCGACATACCTCTCACCTGGGAGTCTCTTGCAAATGGCTTCACACATCTCTCTTCCACTTATCTCCTCCCTAGAAGAACCAGAGTGCAAGTCAGACACAGTATCTAGTCTTCCCACCTTTTCTTCTTCAGAGCCTTCCTGCCTTCTGTGTGATATAGCTTCACCTGGCCATTAAGCCCCTCCCATCCTTAATAGGGCAGGAAACAGAGATGGCCTGGAACAAGAGCCATAAACAATTTTTTTATGACATAATTACGATCTCCCCCCCCCCCAGACTTTTAAATATGAATTGCAGGAAAATCATCCATTTGAAAGATTTCTGTAAAGGGATTGCCAGGTTTAACTAACCTTTCCCTACTATAGTTGAGAGTAGTTCTTGATATTTTTTTCAGTTTGTTATTGAAAGTTATAAGATTTTCCAGTTCAATTCTTTAGACTTCATGTTGCAGTTTACTTTTTCAATTTGTTACATTTATGTACAGATTCTTTAAAGCTTAAACCGTGTTTTATTTTTTCCCCATAATTGGCTAATTTTAAATGCGTATTTTTAAAAATAAGGCGGGACATATTTTCATTTAACTACTATTTTTGAATTAGAGTATTCTACCCATTTACATTTAAAGACTCATTACACTGAAAGCTGGCACTAAGGAATGAGGCCACAGGGCTGGCAAGCAGCAGGTTCATTAGTTTCTATACTGACTTAGCAGATTCACAGTACTAGACCAAATCCCTTACTATGGAGTTAAGGGTGTATGTACCCTTGACGTGTTGTGGTGTTTCGAGAGGGCTATCATTGGGGATAGTACATGACCTGGCATGATGAAAGATGGAATGAAGAAGACTGAAGGGGAAACTGGGCTGCATACAAGTAAATTGAGTCAGTAAGTCATGGGTTGTTTATCTAGACCCTGTAGGCTGCATTTCTTAGGTCACTGTTTCAGCATATTTCAGGTTATCAGCCATCAGCACCTTACTGATGTGATGTGAATTTATCAATTATGTCATAAATTTATAAAATTTATAATAAATTTATCAAATTTATAATAATGCTTAAGTTATGAGTATATATGTTCTGAGGAGGAACTTGAAGGCTTATTCTAAAATGGTGTCTGTTTAAACTTAAAGCAAATGGGCATTATGATACTCAGAGGTTTTGTTCAGAGACGTTATTTTCTTACTGATCTGTTCTTTACTAGTAGATGATTGGGATTACTGGATAAATAATAGTGATCTTAGAATGTTTCTTAAAATGTATCCATGCTGGCCTATAAGTGATTCCTTTGTTGACTTCACAAAATGAAGAGACAAATTTCCTTTGACACCAAAGTGGAACCTTCCTTTTCATCTCTTGGAAATGAAAAGGATAATGAATATTACATTTAATCTATTTTGATAGTCTCATCCAAATTTTGGGAACAAGTGTTTCACAGGTTCTGGGGACCATGAAATATATGGGGAGTTTTTGGTGTTCACACCATGGACCAAAATGACTCGGCAAAGTGTTTCCTAGGACTATTTGCTGCCTTCTGGATAAAGTCCCAAGTTCCACAATTGTAACTGAAGACATGTTAGTAAGGCCCAAGAGAAACTGATAGTGCATCACCAGTTGGTTTTGCATAGAAGAAAAGACCAAAGAATTTCAAGGTCATTTAACGAAGATTCCTCTGCCAACACAAAGCATATCACAGACTGTTTCTCCTAAGAGGGTGCCTTCCTATGGCACATTTTTTCCCCTGGGTTATGTTTAGCATATGAAAAATGTCCTATTGAATAGAGACCTGCCAGTTGTTCTAATATTACTTGTTAATGAGGTCATTCAGGGTCAGTGATGTGGTTTGTCCAAGACAGATGGGAAAAGGAAAATATCAATGAATATGTTAATAAAGGAACAGTGATGATCAAAATATCAATGAATATGTTAATAAAGGAACAGTGATGATTGGTCAGTGATATTATATATTCAATTGGTATAATTGCTTTTTCCTAATGTCAGTAATAAAAACAATTTGAAGGCTTGAAAGGTGAGTAAAGGAAAAAAGAGTGATGGTATCACTAGCCAGACAAAGATGCGGGGTGATGGTTGTAAAATGTATTATTAGAAAATTAATCTAGTGTACTGTTTCAGTTTTGGAGTCAGGGAAAACTCTTTGAATCATACCTCTATAATTTATTACTGTTCTTAAGTGAGGGGTATTGGGAGGATAAAATGGAATCATTTTTGATAATAGTGAGAATTTTCTTTTTTTCAGACATGTCTACTTCTACTACACATTAAAATATTAGTTCTTTCAACATTATGGGAAATCTTATATAACTATATTGACGATAGCATGATGCTATGTTTATTAAGTCCATAACTTGACCGACTTATCAAATTCTTTGATTCTTTTCACTTTTCTTCTCTTCCATTCTCATCCTTTTCACTTACTTTCCTCAACTGATTGTTACCATAATTCAGGAAGCTACTGCAGATATAGGAGTTACATGGAGAAAAATACCCAGAAATAGGTGTGATTCATGCTAAGTTTCTATGATTGGAAAGGACAGGCTTTCCCAGAATCCTCAGAGCAGAGCCCCTGTTGTCTCACTGGTCAAGGACTGTGTCAAATGCCAGTTCCCAGCAAGATGAATAAGATTCTGTCATTGAGCTATGCCAGTCACCATACTGCCTCTGTGCATAGAGCAAGAGCCCAGTGGTACAAGCATACTGTGGGCCAATATTAAAAACCATGGAAGAAAGTGGCTGTGAGATAGGTGAGAGTTTCTGTGATACCCTTCTAAGGTGCCCGACATCCTGGGCATGAGATCATAACTGTACACTAGTACAACTGTAGAATACTTGTACAGTGAATTTTGCAGAATAAGGATATTCAAATCTGCTCTTGAGAATAGAAGAAAGAAACTATAAAGGAAAAGAAATGAGACACAGTTTTTGATAAGTATTGGGAAACCATCCCATCCCATCACCAGTAGTTGGGGAAACCTCAGGCTTACCAATCTGTGTAGGTTCTTTATTGGTTTCATCAGCTACACAGACAAACTAGGCAAGGCAGGGTCAGGGCTGGGAGGCAGATGAGGTCCCTTAGCTGCCCAGGAATCTTCACACTCTTTCTCTGGGCTCTCTCTCTGTCATTCTCTCTTTCTGGTGTTCTCTCAACCTCTCTCATGTTCATATGCATGCTCTCCTTTATTCCCCTCTCTCCTAGGCCCAGATGTGCACACTGACACATGCACACACCCTCTGGGCCACACAAATATGGCCAAGGTTCAGTACCCCAGGAGCTGGGTATGCAGGCTAATGGAGGAAAAAACCTGAATAGCTCACTCTACAGTAAGTAAAGAGTTGCTATGGCATGTGAGCTGTGCATTCAGCTAAAGGAGTTAGTAGGGTCTACCTGTACAGGAAATAGATAAAGCTACAGGGAAGAACCAATTGTGTTACCAGGTATAGGTTTATAGATTATATTGTCCCCTGAAGGCAGGTTTGCACAGCAAACCTGTTATTGGAAAATATAATTAAAAACAAAACAAAACAAAACAACCTCTTAAAGCTGTTTAGTTAATGATCAGGCATTCTTTCTGACTCAAGAGCTTCAAAGCAACATACTCAGAGAGGACCCTCGGTGACCTGACACTGGGTGTATTAACATCCATTTCCACAATAAAATTCCCACCCAAGAGGGAGTGTGGTCATCATTTTCTGAACATGTGATTGATGCAGAGGCATGATCTGGTCATGACACTACATTAATATATGTACATCATTAAGGTTCTGGACATATCTGCTCTCTATGCAAATACCAGTAATCCTATACAAACCCTAACTCCTTTTCCAAAGACAGAGCAACAATCCTTTTGTCTTCCACATGAATCAATAGTTTAAAAAAACTCTTTCCCACCAATCTTTGACTTAACTTGAACAATTGGCTGACATATGATTGTGGACAAAACTTTGTTTTTGGTAACAGTATCATCTTGGGTACATGTTTCCATGTATCTTTTCCTGAAACAGATCAAATCTGTGGCTACTCAGCTAGTTATTGGTGAATTAGAAATGTACCAAGTATATTCTCAGTATTCTTGAGAATATTTGCTCAAGTGTGTGGGTTTTTTTTTTTTTTTTTTTTTCTGAGACTAGGTCTCACTATTTTTGGCCGTGGAACCTCAGGTTCACGTTGCCCGGGGCACCACAGACTCAAGCAATCCCCAGCCTCAGCTTCCCAGGTAGCTGGGATTACAGGTGTGCACCACCATGCACCATGCCCAGCTATTTTTTTGATACTAGGTCTTGCTATGTGCCCCCAGTGGGACTCGAACCCCAATCCCTGACCTGGTTGTGGCTTCCTAGGCTGCCACCTATAGGCATGTGCCACCATGCCCGACCTCAAGTGTGTTTTTGATAGAAGAGTATGTTTATTCTAGATAACTTTCAGCTGCTAAGCTCTCTTGTTCTGTCTTAACTCAGCGTAACCAGATGGTCACTGGGAGGTGGGAAGAAGAGGAAAAAAGGGAACGGAGAGAACGGTGTATATTCATTTTGCCTAATGAAAGACTCAGCTAATGTGGTCTTTCTACTGTGCTTGCACTCTGGGAAGACTTGGTCAGGTAAGATTCAACCATTTAGACCTCATTGTTTTTCATGCTTACCATGTGAGATCCTGTAGGGGGAAGTGAGTTGGTCCAGCTTATTCCTCCATTAGTTTGCATTGCCAGTACCTAGGGTATTGCATCATCCCCATGATTGTGCAACACAGTGGGTGTGTGCATGTGTAAGTGTACACACCTAAGCCTAGGAGAGAAGGGATAAAGGGGCACAGGGTCAGAAGAAAGCAGAGAGAGAGAGAGAGAGAGAGGGAGGGAGGAGGAGGGAGGAGGAGGGAAGGGGAGAAAGGGGGAGGGAGGGGGAGGGAGAAGGAGACAGAAGGAGACAGAGGGAGACAGAGGGAGACAGAGACAGAGACAGGGACAGGGACAGGCCAGGGAGAATGTGAAGATTCCTGAGGATCTGGGGACTCGCCTGCCTCCCAGCCTCCCTGGCCCCATCTTGGCCTGCTCTGCTCTGACCCTGCCTGATGTACCTGTGTAACTGCTAGAACCAATAGAGAACCTACACAGTTTGGTGAACCTGATACCTCCCCTATAATTGGTGACAAGGGTGGTTACACTACAGATCTCTTCCCCTTTAAAATTTTTTCTGTTTGCTTTGGTTGCCAGTTCAGCACTGCTATGCGTTATTGCTTCATTTAGCATCATAGCCACATCAACTGTAAACTGAATGACACTGAACTTTTATGGGTCAGCTTCAACTGCCCTTATTTTGCGAGTATTGACTTCTATTAAAACTTGGGAAATCCTTAGTAAGGATTTCATCGTCTCATTAAAACTCCAGTAATTAGGGAAATCAGTCAGCCATCATCTTCCTTTTGTGTCTGATCTCCACTATGCCAATTTGTCCATTCACTCATGCATTTGACATGTTCAAGAAGTTTCTGCCTAAAGCAGTGAGAAAGTTGAAGCATGGATTATTAGACTGATAAAATTAGATAGGACAAACCACTTAGAAAAAAATCATTAGACAACAATGCTAAGAAAATAAAAGGGTAGTTATTTCATAGGCATTTTGCTTTTCTGTAATAGCTTTGAGAACTACTTAGTTTACTTGTTTTGATGTCAAAGCACTTTTTTTCCAAATCAGTTATTCTCTCCACTAAGGAAATTTACTCATATTAATATAAAATATGACAATTGATTCAGAACAAAGAATATTTAGTTGCAACATCATCCTCTTCAGAGTATTGCACTGATAATCATAATAATTTTATACTTGTAAGTGATTAACAATTTTCAAAAATTGTAAAAGAATCCAAAAGGCTACTTAGTAAAGGGGAAAAAATGATGGCATATTTAGTTAAATATTATTTCCAAAGAATGTTTAATTATTGAAAAAGAGCTTTTATCAACTTTGATTAAAAATGAGTACACATCTCTAAATATAGCACTATTATTAATTATACATATGACTATATATGTCCATTTCATGTGTATATATGTTTTCTATGTGTACATTTAGTTCTCTTTCTATAAATTATGCATCTCTATAACTTAGGAGATAGATCAAAATGTTAAAGATTGACTCAGTACAGTTTCAATATTATATTTTTCTAAATTTTTATTTTTTGTGACCAATGAATACTTACTTTGTAGGAGTGTTATTTCTAGGTAACACTTGTCTTAACTATTTAATAGTGAGAAAGAGTAAAGAAGTCTTGAAACATCTCCCACAAGCCAAGTCAGTGAGTGCCTGAAAAGGAATGCATTTTGTCGGGAGGGAAGATGTGACACCCTTCACAACCCTCATTCATGGAACATTAGGTCAGAATGAGCAATACAGAAACTCAGTTTTAATAGAAAAATTTCCTCAGTTGATCCTGTAAGTAAAAGAAGTGCTTTACAAACAAAACTAGAGAATGCTGGCCCTTCAGCTTTTTTCAAAGACTACAGTCTCAAAGAGTGTGCTGTGTACTTAGTTTTGATTTTAAGAAACAAGATTCATCAAATATTGTTGAAGGCATGTACATGTCTCAATTTCTCTAGTTCCCTTCAGCATGTCTGAAGTTCTTGGACTTTCCCAAGGCACTTTCTGGAGACTTGTAATGTTGAAACTATTTCCATAATGCTGTTATTTGTTTTTTGAATTCTCACTCTCCAGCGTGTACTTTGAAGTTGAAGGTATCATCCCCTGCAATGTATTCTTGCATTTAAAATTTGTCAGTTTTAATTTTTAATAGGATATATCTATATATTTATGTATCTTTAAAATTTGGCTGGTAGCAAAAGCTCTTAGATTCCTCAAAAAAATTTCAAAATTAAAAGGGATCCTGAGTTCAAAATGTTTGAGAACTTCTGTGTGGATAAATATACATTTATAATATGTTCACAGTGAGAGCTGTGTATCTTTTAGCATACTTTTTTTGATATGCCAAAAAGTTTCTTCAACTAAACTGTGACGTGACATTATAACCCCTATTTGCTCAATGTTAGGAGTCATGACAGCAAATAGCCCTGTGAAAATTCTTCTTTTTATGAATTCAAGGAAGTAGTTGGAAGGAAATTGCTCATTTTTATTTATATAGTATATGCTTTTTTGAGGTTCCAGTAGGGAAATATCTCTGAAGTTCAGTATCGTAAAAAAATGGGTCTCATCTCAATAACTGTTTTGTTTTTATGGACACCACAAATTCTGTTATTTCTTCTGCTTTTCTTTCTCTTGGTTTTGATTTCTTGGAATTTTACTATCATCTTTCCACCAAATATGCAGCACTCTCCTTGTCATTATTTAGCATATTTCTTGGGTAGGTTTTTTTCTACATGCTGAACTTCTGACTTTTTCTAACTTTGGTATTCTTCTTTTTTTTTTTTTTTTGAGACTAGGTCTCACTATTTTTGCCCATGGAACTGCTGGCTCACGTTGCCCGGGGTACAACAGACTCAAGTAATCCCCAGCCTCTGCTTCCCAGGTAGCTGGGATTACAGGCATGCGCCATCACGCCCAGCTACTTTTTTTGGGACTAGGTCTCGCTACGGGCCCCCAGCGGGACTCGAACCGCAATCCCTGGCCCTGGCCGTGGCTTCCTAGGCTGCCCCCTACAGGCATGTGCCACCATGCCAGGCTAACTTTGGTATTCTTATTTTGTTCCAATCTCTACATTTATTCCCTCTCACCCATAGAATAAATAGGGCATTTCAAAGCATAATGTATATACATATAGACATAAAGATGTCAAAGTATAGACTTTTTGCTTTGACTCTCAGTTCTGTAAGTGAAATGTACTAGTAATAGTGAAATTTAATAGTGATGATACTATTACTGCTTTGCTGATGAAGAAACTGCATGCTGATTAATTTAACCAAGATCATTTGGTTGGTAAAAATAGTCAGGGTTAGAATAGATTATAGCTCTTTTGACCACATGTCCACATTTTCAACACAATTACTTTTTCCTGAAGCTATTTTTATTTTTTATAATTAATTTTATTTTTTTATGGACTGCACACACATATGTGTGTGAATATTTTTACATCATTGTCTACCCCAAGGTTCTCCCACCATCTTGTCACCCATGAGCCATTGACCTACTCTCTTGTGCCCTTCCCTCCCCTGATTTTACCCTCCTCCCCCTTTCTTGCTCTATGCTTCAGTTCTTCCAACAGTTAAAATTTTTCTTTTGTTTGTTTGTTTTTCCTATATCCCTCATCTAAGTGAGACCATTCAGTGTCTCTCTTTCTTTCTGGCTTATTTCTGCTAACATGATTCCTTCTAGCATCATCCATGATGCTTCTGTAGCTATTTATAAAGGAACCATCCAGTGATGAGTTGGTCATGGAACTGGTCAACTAGCTCAACAGAGTTAATATAGCCGGATAAGTTGCTAACATTTGAAGAATGGAAAACACCAACTTTTTATGGCTCATGTTACATTTGAATCTATTTAGCATTTGAAAAAATACCAATTTTTACCTTTTATTGTAGTTATATAAATTATGGCATAAAAACTCTCTAAAAATTCCTTTGACTCTAATTATCCAATAGCATAATTACTGCTATTTTCACTACTGTGTAGTTGTTTCAGGATGACAATATGCCTCCTATCAATTCACCACTTGCTCTGTGACAGATTGTAACACTGGGTCTGAGACATGGTTTCATGACTAAGAGGTAAAGGAGGCAATTTGTAATTTTCTTTAGAATAAATATTTAATTAAGGTAGATAATTATTTTTCTAGTTACATTTTTCTTTGTCATGAACTAGCACATATGTTAACCATTCCCCTTTTACCTTAATCTACAGCCAACTGAGCAAGTAAATCATTGTAGATAATATTAAAACTTTTCCTTGTCAGTAACAATGAGAGAAGGTTGTAGTTCTCTAAACTTAGCAAGGAAAGATAGACAGGAAGCAGGTCAAAATTGGTCAGAACCAGTTTGAGCCAAGCAGGGCTGGTGTTATTCAATCATTAGATTGAATAAAATCTCTATAGTAAAATCTATATAATAAATATAAAATAAAATCTATGTAATAAAAATCTAATCATTCATTGATCAGAGTCAGTCAGACCTGACTGAACTGGTTTGGGGGGGTTAGAACCAGTTTGAACCTGTTTGAACTGGTTTGAGTTGGCCAGAACCTGGTTCTACCACCTCTTTGTCAATGTCTCTTATAGCTTTCCTACAGCAGTAAGATATGAGGGGTTTTGCTGTGTGCTATGACTCTTAGGCAACATTCTCTGAACACTGTTTTTTTGTGGAGTATGGGCCTTTCACAAGGAGTTCATAGTTTTTATTACAGTGTCCCCAACGACACAGTTTGAGTTTCATACGTCATTACTGGGTGGGAAGTAGAATATAAACCAGATGCCTTCTATTAAGTTTGGATATCCCAATAGATACATTTGTGTTGGAGGAGTCAGAAAAAATACATCAAAGTCTGACTTCACTGGGCTACACTGTAGAAATCATTCCACAAATTTGGAGACCAGTCGCTGAAGGTCAGTTGGAGTTGCCCAGGACATAACATTTTCCGTATTTGCATTGCTTTGACTCTGATACTTTGAACATTGGCATGGGACCCTGTTCTTTGTGGTTTAAGAGTTTTTCTTTGCTTATTTTTCAACTTAAGTAATAATCCTCTTTTGCTGACAGCTCTTTAGTTACTGTAGAAATGATTGTGTTGTCATGAACACAGCTTTAGGATTTCAGGTTAGGGGAGGTTCAGGTCAGAGGGTGTTCAAAAAAAAGGCTCACATTTCCACCCAAACATACCCACCTAAGCACTAACAGAAAGCTCAAGGAAACAGAAGCAGAATTCTTCTCCCCGGTCTACTTTTCAAACTTTCTTGTGTGGAATCATATGCTGTTTAATACATGTTTCAAAGTCTTCCATTTAACCCAAAATAAACAAACCACAATTCTGCTCCCCATTTCTCCCCCCTCAATATAATGATTTGTTCCAATTTTCCTACCTTTGAAATCAGATGATTCAGCTCTCCTCTCTGCCTTAATAGTTTGGCTTGATTCAAATTTCAGAAGCGAAAGCTTGATTTTCAGTTTTTCTTGTTTTTATATGTTAATGGTCTTCATATTTTTTTTATCATTTAACCTCTTTTTCTGATTTAGATCTCTTACTTTTAAATTTCCATTAGGCCTATTCTCTCTTTTGTTTGTTCTCTTTTTTATATGTCTCACTCTCCAGTCTTGTTCTAAGAAAATAAATCTTTCTCTCTCACAAGTTTGTATTTCCCCTTGTAACTTTCCATACCTGTGTTCTCTTCTATATTTCTAATCAGTACCCAGTTCTTATTTAAAGTATACTTTAGAGTCCATATATAAAAATCACCTCCCCCCTGCTCCAGTCAAGCTTCTAACAGTTATTACCATTCAAATCTGTCTGCTCTTCTGCAGAACTTTGAGTTGCTTCCTTCCACCTCTGTCTTTTTTATGGTTCCCCAATATAGTACTGACAAAGGAGACTGGGCTCTGAATGCAGACCTGTATGGGTTTGAGTCTCAGTTCAGCCCTCATCTATGACTTTGAGCAGATTACTTTGTGTCTTAATTTTTTCCCCTATAATATAGGGATAATAGTAACAAGAAAATTTGGAATTATTAAATGAGTTCATATAGTATGGAATTGCAGTCATATTAACTGTCCAGTACAATATGTTTTTTCAGGGTCTTTTTTTTTTTTTTTTTGGAAAATTTGAGATTATTTTTCTGTTAGAGGTGACTGGAAAATCAGAAGAGTGTATAATAAATTATCAGTTTGTAAGATAAAATGCCTTAAATAGTATGTTTTCTTCCTTTTTTTTCTTCCTTCATTCACACATTCATTCTTTTAATTGAAATATCCCAAGATAATTATTGAAATTATGAAATATTCCCCCCAAAATGTAACAGTAATATAACAAATATATATACATGATCACTCACAAATAGTTCAAATAAATCTTGCCATTTTGTCATCATTTATGAGTTTTTATTTTCAAGACATTGTTTACATGTAGTGAGAGCCTCTGTGTCTTTTCCTTGATACCATTCATCTCTCCTTTCCCGGGGATATAACCCACTGAATCTGCCCTTAATTATTGTATTTATAGTTTCATACCTTTACCATTGGTGTCAATATCCATATACTATACTTTTTGGCATGTTTTAAATGACATGCAAAATATACTGTATATGTTCTGCAGTTTGCCATTTTGTTCAATATTTTTTGCAGTATTTATCATGTGTGCATTATCACATATCACATTCTATTGCACCATATTAGCCTTTGCAGGAAAGTGCTTTGCAGTAATAATGCAGTTGTAGAAGGTGATACTCATCTTACCAGAGCATAAAGTTTGATTTATCTACATGATGAACTCAACCCAATTTTTTGCTATCAAAACCTTGGGACTGTAGGGTTTCATTGGGACATTGGGGATTTGGGTTTCTTCTTCTCTAGGCAGAGATCTGTCATCAACCAGGAACACTTAGGAATGTCAGAGTATCCTGATAAGTGGACTTTGCCACTTGCTAGTGATTTGGTACATCACTAACTCTCAAGTTTAAGGGTGATTCCTATCTAGAAACTTTTCCCTTCAGGGTTCCAGGGGAGTTAAATAAGATAAAGGTAAAAATACCTGTATCTAGATTGTTAAGAAAGTGAGTCAATAGATTGGTTAAGTATGAATTTTTAATTAAAGAACTTTAAGATGAATTTACCTTGACTTAATGAAAATATGTACATGTGATTCTCTACACCATTTTTTTTGGTTTGCTGTAGGTAAAAGTAAATGTTACCTTTTTCTGTTATTTAACCTGTTCAACACTTTACATATATATATATATGTATGTATGTATGTATTTATGCATGTATGTATGTATGTATGTATTGGACAAGCAGTAGTTACTTAAAATGTTTTTGAAATGAAATTGGACCCACACAGTAACTCTGGGAGGTAAGAGCTTTCCTCCTCATTTTATATTGTATTCAAAACCAGCAAAATTATAGCAAAAACTAAATGCCCCAAATTCCTGGGTCTTTTAACTAGATCTCATCACTCGAAGTGCAGCACTTGAACTACTCCGAAAAATGAAAACACTGTCAGTAGAAGGTCTGTCTGTTTAGAACTTAGAACTGGATTGAGACAGAACCTGGGGTGTGATTGATAGTTATTATGTTAAAAGGCACACTTAGTATTTTGCCCCAAACACTTTTTTTTTTTCTGTGCAGATTTGGACTAGACATAAATAGCTTTCTCATTGAATGAATGGGGAATGCTTTGAAGATTTTCATCTCCTGAGTGTAAAATGTTATTTAATAAGGATTTGGTTTTGATCAATACTTTTTGGATAAGTATGGGGTATTAACCTAGCCCTTTTTATTAGCCTTGTTTTGAATTAGACTTTATGTTGAAATTTTCATTTTGGGGGGAGGGGTAGTTCTTTAGAAAATATCAAAGTGAAGCTTTAATATGCATTGTTCAATTATACATTTTGAGAATAATTTAAATAAAATCTTACAGGGGTTTTGATTTTGCCTATTAATAAGTGGTGATGAGAGAAACTGGCAATTAAATCTATGCTTATAGTAATACAATTAGAATAGTTGTTATTTATTTGCTAACTTAACTGAATTATTGACTATTTAAATGACTGATAACCACTGAGTATAGTTACAGAAAAACGAGATTCTGTTTTTGTAGATAAATAATTTATGCAGCAGTGAAAAGTTATCTGTTTAGGAATCTTGCTGGTTCTTTGATCCTGGGGAAGGAATTGTATGTGACGTAGGCAGATTGTCACATCATGTAGGATTATACTTCGTAAGTGTGATTTGTATTTATTTGTTGAAAGAAGAAAGGAAGAAAAAAAAGAAAGGAAGGAAGAGAGGAAGAGGGAAAGGAAGATATCCTTTTGAGTTTCAAGTTTGGTAATAGCTATAATTGAGATCACTATAATTGATTAATTATAGTTGGTAATAACTATAACTATATAACTATAACATATAACTATAATTGAACTATGTGGGAATCACATAGTTAATGATTACTATATATCTAATACTGTGCTCTGCATGTATAGGAATGTAATTTTTTGTCCGTGATTCTAAAATTAAAAAGAAAGTTTATTTTATGCTCCATTAATAACAAGACCAGATGTGATCTGAGATCACTACGTGGCAAGAACTGTTTAAATAAAGATTTTCATTAAAAAATAATAAGGTGTCATTGATTTATGATATTGTACGATTCAAAAATACAGTATCCCACCTTTTCAAATATCCATTGCTACACCAAACCTACCACAAAGGTACCACTGGTTCCCCCCCCAGAATCCACTGTACCCCCTCATACCTGTGCCCCCCTCTGGTAGCCTCCCATTTCTCTCTAGTAGCCTTAGTTTTACAGTCATATTTCTAGGGTTTGTTATGGGAAGGTTTTAATATGGTCTTCATTTTGTTTCTCTACATTCCACATATGAGATTGAAATGATCTGGCATTTGTCTTCATCCTGCTTAACTTTGCTTAGCACAGTCTCCTCCATTTCCATCCATATTGTTGCAAATGACAAGTTATTATTTTTTATTATTTTTTAATAATGGAATAATCTTCCACTGTATAGGTATGCCACATGTTAATCCACTCACCTGTTCTTGGGAGCATGCTTGCTTTCATAAGTGGGAAAGTTTTTGACTTAAAATCTTTAGGAAAATATTACAGGTTCTGCAGAAATATTGTGGTTGGATCCACAGTAGTGTACAATGCAAACACACTGTATTATCCCGCTAAAAGAAAAAATAATTGTATTCTGAAACATCTGTCTGTGAGGATTTGTAGTCATGTATGAATCCATTCAGTGTTCACAATAATTTTGAGTTTGCCATTATTACCATCTCTAGTTTACAGAGAAAGGTAGCACATAGAAATGGAATAAAGGAATATTTGCCAGTAATGACTATTGACGTCTGCAACTCTCTGGTTACAAGGTTCTTTGAAAAAATTTTTTTTAAATAAAGTATTGTCAGTCTTTTTAGATTCAATGGAGGAAAAAGGGAGTTGACATGAATTCTCTTACATGTTACAACTTCTGGGATTTATTATAATAGCACTGCTGCTATTTCTAGGCAGTTCCAAATGAATTAGGATAAAAGTTTAGAAGTCAGTTTCTTTTGGGTGGTTCCTACTGCCAAAATATAATGGTTCTCTGTCACGTGGAACTTCATAATGTAGCAACAGGGAAATAAGAGGATGGACAGCTTACATTGGGATCATTTCACTGACATCTGGTTTTATTCTTATGTTTTGAGACCCCACCCTTAGTCACATATATATGTTATGTATATTTTACTACATTGTGAAATGGTTCCAAAAATTGCTTTGACAGCTAATTGGCATTTATTTAATACCTGGCATACATTAGTATTTATTCAATTATAGTACACTTCTAGTCTGACTGATTTTAGGCTGCATACTCAGCAATCATGATGCGTTTTTATTGGTATTGAGATTTAAATCACAATTGTGATTTGTCATGTTTTCAGGTGTTCTTCTACATAGGTATTTAACAGCGCTACCAAGTTTTTTTCTTGAATTTTAAAGTTTGTGCCTATGTCAACATAACCCAATAAGTAAGTTCCCACACAATCTCGTGATGTTTTGGTCTTTGCACACCGATATAGTTTCATAGATAGGATGGTGGTGTGCTCATAGCTGTTTGGTGAAAAAGTACTAATACCAGGTTATGCTGTACCATTGTCACAGTGTTAGTCTTTGGCACTTCTGCTAGTTGTCAATGAAGTAAGATCCTGTCTTTTGCTGTAGAGATCAGTGGGAAAGTTAACCCCTAACAGCTTAATTCTAGCATCAGAGGGTGGTCTCCAATCAGACTGCTGTATGGGAGGAGGCTGGTTGCCCAGCTGAAGGTGGAGACTGTTTATAGTGCTGGTTGCTGTTGAGATAAGCTTTCCAGGAATGTGTGGAGGAAGGATAGTGCAGTTTAATTCAGATTGCTTTGGAATGCTGAGACTTGCCCTTGGTTATCGTTGGTATTTTACATGTTTTGATTAAATCACTGTAGAGCCTTCTGTAAAATGCCAGTGATCTGAGAAAATCTTTGGCCTACTGAAATTGTTTGGTTCAGGTTTTAAGTGTAGACTCCTTCCTCTTTGCCTGCTTATACTCATTTACCATGGTCACATTTTTATAATGTCACATTGCACACTTTCAGGGAATTTGTACCTTTATATTCCTCTCCCCCAATTATCTCTTGTGCACCATGCACATAGGTATGTTAAACACGACACACATGCACTCTTAGCTTTGTCTCCTTAGGCATCTGAGATTCTTCTCTAGTTCAGTGATAATATTTTATGTTTCTCCTCATATTTTATCGAGAGCCATTATCTATTTAAAAAAGTTTCAGAATTTTAACTTGATGAGGAACATAAGGCTAGGAGAACCCACTAGCTCTATGTGTTAGTCAGGATAATGAAATCTTACAATCCGTGCTAAAACATGATAAAAGCACATGTGAATGACAGATTGCTTATATGGTGAGGAATTATTAACTATTACTAGTAATTATTACTACTACAATTATTGCTAGTAATTATTAAGAAATATCTTGACTAGCTAATTACTACTACAATTATTACTACTAATTATTGATTAAGAAATATCTTGACTAGCTTAGGACAGTCACTGAGATTTTTCAGTGAAGGAATGTAATTGGAATGGAAAAATGTTCTATATTTCTCTCTTAAGCTTTACTTCTTGGATATAATGAAATGGATTGTAATTTAGGAGGTCAACTGAAGCTTTTTTTCTAGATAAATTATGTATAGTCATTTGAGATTCTCCCTTTAAAGAAGAAAGAAAGTTAAACAGTATTTAGGAGAAAAATGTTTTATTTCTCTCTTGTGTCTTTCCATCTATTATGTATTTGTAATTTTATCAGTATAAGTATTTGAAGATTAAAAATAGTACCTTATAAAAAAGCTCCCAAAGATTGTGTAGAGAAAATTACAAAAAGCAGTGTAAAGAAAATTCCTCTGTTCTGTGAAGGTATTTATTCTTTTGTTCTTGACCAAGTATGCATATATATGTATAGATGTGTTGTTTTTACATAATATTTGTGCATATATAAATGTAGTAGTCCAATAGATTTTTTGTTAATGAGAAAAAAATGGGAGAGTTAAAAATAAGCCAATAAATCATTCTGAACTTTTCATCTAACCTTTTTAATTTTATGGAAAATGGCACCAGCTTAGGTTTATTTTTTAAATAAATTATTTAAAGACAGAAGCAAGATTTACTGCTGACTAATATAGGTATATTTGTGTGTATATGTACACATATACCTATCTATATATGCATAGAGACATGAATATAGAACTGTATATGTATCATGTATATTTAAGTTTACTTTTTTTTCCATAAAATTGAAAGGTTAGGTCAAAAGATCAGTAGATTTGTTTGATTTTCTGTTTTTCATATTTTATTTTTTAATGTATCTTTTTTTTTT
>PVHY01003755.1:27408-103063 GCA_004024945.1 Uropsilus gracilis
TCCTTCTTTTGCAGTCTTAATTTGCAGTCAGATTTCTAGAGTTCATTTTGGTTTAGTTTTCTCTGCTTCTCTCCCCCCCCCCCCCATATGGCACATAATAAAATCATCTGATATTTGTGTTTCTTCTTCTGACTTATTTTTCCTAGTTTAGTCCCCTCCAGTTCCTTCCATGTTGTCACAAATGGAAAGAATTAGTTTTCTATAGTTGAATAGTATTCCGTGTGTGTGTGTGTGTGTGTGTGTGTGTGTGTGTGTGTACACATGGCATCTTTATTCACTCATCTGCCATCAAACACTGTTGGTTTCTACAACTTGAACCACATTCCCTTTGAAGGTTAAAAGTAATCTTTTCCCCCTTAATCTTAAGGAATGGTCAATTTAACATTCAGCAGAGATTGAGACAATTATACTCCTAACTTCCAGTGTTATGTGACTAAATTGGGATGGAAGATTAGAAACAAAGTAGCTTGTAATTTGCTCTAAATCCATGGTTTCTGCAGCATCACAGGTGCTGCTTTACATTCATGAGAATGCCTTGAAACACCATGGGTTATTTTAAATTTCCAAGAGAGAGAGAAATATGTGAAACCAGTTGACCACCAGATAAAACTTGAAATTCACATTTTCAACATTAGATTATGTTACATCCCCTTTGCTGTTGTCATGTTTTCATGAAGTGGACTTTCAATGATTCGTGACTAATTGAGAAAGGAATTATTAGGTACCTGGTCTTTTGGTCTAGGGGTGCCGTGGAAAAATGACTGAAACATTTTTTTCAAATTACAGAAACATTATTGGTGCCAGGAATATTAAAATTTGGGAACTTTTATTCTCAGCTCTTTCTTTAACACACACATACATATATATACTACTACATATTCCGTACGTATCATACATTACACAAATATGTCATATAATGATAGTTAATATCTACATATTTAATACATAGTTTTATAGAAACAATCTTATTAATTTGAGGTTTTAGACTGTATTCTCCTTGAATTTATAAATCATGTTTAAAGAAAGTCATTCCATTAGGTGTAAAGAAATTAGACTAAGTATTAGCTTCTCTCATTAGCAGCTTTGGATTAAGGTTATGGAACATTTTCCACCACCATAGCCTGAAATGAGAAATAGCTGCATTCCTTTGATTTTCTCATTTAGTTCTTGAGACTACAAGGGGCTTAAACTTGTCCAAGTGAGTAGAATTCTCTCTTTTCAGGGATTCACCTTTAGGCACAACTGGACCTCAAAATATTATCCATGAGTCAGACAAATACTGGGTTTCTGGGTAAGATCATGGAAGCAAAGATGGAAAGAAAGCCTGAAAGTGAAAGTTAGGAAACTAAAAAATTGTATCTACTCAGTGTATCTGTTTTATAATTCTTTTCCAAAATTCCAAAGTCCCAGGGTTGACCAGTAATTGAACAATTACATGTGTTGTAATATAATTAAAGTGCCTTGTTTGCCCGAAATCCTATCAAGTATGTCATTCCTTTAATATGTTCAAAAGAGTGACTTTGTATCCTAAATTTTAGATTTTGGCATGTTACAGCTTTTGGACAATGGGCATTGTTTGTGGAACTGTCAAAACGATCATAATAGTTTCAGTCTCTATGTCAGACGGGTTTTGAAATTCAATATACACTGAGCAGTTTCACGCTGCTTTAAATGAGAAAATCTCTAAGCAATTGCTTAGACTGTTTGACTGACCCATTACCCTTTTCTCAGCACACCCTTCTCTTTTGCAATCATGACTGTCACATGTGATCTGAGCACTGTGAAAAAGCTGTAGCCTTTGCTCCATGATTCCTGTTAAAATCTATGTTAGTGGGGGGCATTTTCTGAAAACCTCAAGGTAGGATGCTCCCCATATGCCAGCTACTACATGCACTAAGCTGCCTGTGTCCTTGTCTTGACACTGCCAGCACCTGTCTCCTCTTCTCTTTTCTCAGTTCTCTAGGATTCTTTAAGTCATTGGACAAGCATATAGTTCTTTTCAACTTTCATCTCAATTACATAGTTCCTAAAATTTCCTATATTCAAGACTCACTGTATGCTTAAGATATCTGTCTCTGTGATTTTAAGTCATCTATAGGATCTTAAGTAGCAAATAGTGCTTAATGTGCCTTATACAAATAATTTAGAACAGGGGTTTCCTAGACTTTTAGAGTAGAATTTTTTCCCAAATGAAATCTTGCAATACTCAAATATATAGGAAACACAGAGTTGGTCTGTTTAAGATCAGAGCATAACCAATCATGCTCATTTTCTTCTCTAAAAAATTCTGTCTTTTCCCCTAAATCAGATACTATATTTTAAACAATGTTACCTAAAAGGATAAATTCTGTCTCTTCCACTTAGGAAGCCTATGTCACAAGGAACACCTTTTAGAAAGAACAGAGTAAGACATGTTATTGGTAAATTTAATAGACCTCTCATTTGACTTTAAGGAAAATGTTCTATTTATTAAATACATAAACTATCCTATTTTAGCTTCTCACGGAAGATTTTAGGGTTTGGTTTACAGGAGCTTTTGGCAAATCTAGCTTTGTAAATACAGTTTTATTGGAATGTACACACTTGAGTATGTACCATGTATGGATGTTTTCACATTATAAGCTAGGGTTTAGGATGCCCCAGAGAACCCAAAATATTTATTATCTGGCCATTTGAATAAAACTTTGGCAAACACTGTACCTTGAGAGTACTCTATAAGTCAACAGTATATGTTAATCTATATTTTGTGAATTACAAAGAATTAATTTTTGTACTGGTAATGGTTACAAAGTAACAGGTATAGTTTAAGTTTAGTTTGTCACACTTTGTACTTGGGAGCATATTGGCATTTAAAGTTAATATTAAAGCTGTCATTTATTTTTCTGATAAAACTTGAACTCCATACTTCCACTTAACACCTCAGAAAAGCTAAACTTTTCCTAGCAATGTTCTCAATTTAGAACGGACTTTACAGATTTTGAATGTATTGATATGCTGTGTTACTCCATACCAAGGAAGGAAATTCTTTTTTCCCCAACTCAGTCTTTGAATAACTCCAGATCAATGTGTATCTGCAGTGTCCTTGCTTTTATCCACTGTTAAGAAAGCCAGGGTGCTGATGGTCTCTGAAAGGCTTTCCAAGTTGGCCCAAGATGAAATAAACTCTCCTTAAAGTAAAATAAATGGTGTCCTACAATGTTATTGATACAATACATGCCATCAACAATGTCTTTCCAATTTTAATAATACATCAGAGCAAGAAAGAATGAGGTTAATAGAAGAATCAGCGTTTGCAGAGATCTGAAGGAGATTTTATTCCATCTAATTCACTTATAAGGGAATGCTCCCCTTATATCCTGTATGTTAAGAAATACCAGTAGTAGACAATCTAAAAAAAGGAAACTATTTGTTAGCTTTCTTCAAAGAAAAGTGCTTGTTTAGTTGATTTAGCAAATTATTTCAAATTGACTAAAGGCTTGGACAAATGTTTGATTTTTTCCCCCCTCTGGATCAATGATAATTTCCATTCTGTGAGCATCAGCATGTAAAAACTGTCTAGTCACAAATTTTGTAATGTTTGGACTTGCTGTTTTGTTAAGATATTATTTAACCTAGAAAACACTTTGTTGGACAATAAAAAGTTACAAGGGAAGAAAGTGAATGGTTGGCAAAAAAAGAAGTAAATAGATTACCCAATGAGTAGGTACTGTTGGAGGAAAGTCAAGTATTTTATCATTGTCGGTCTGTGTTATTTGTTGCATGAAGTCTGTATGATACTCTCTGTTAGGCTGCATTAGAGATATACTCTGTGTATGTGAATTAAAAAGCATGTACTGTCAGATGGTCTGGTGTTTGGCATTCTCTCATGAAGTGTAACCACACAAATGTGATTGATTCCAGGCTATTTAGAGATTTACCTTGTTCCCACTTAAGAGAATATATTTAGAAAGAATAAATTTAGAAAAGAGTGACATTATTAGAGTAATACCGGAATTTATTATGCTACATCATCTTGTGTCAATAAAACTTCTTCAGTTGCAACTAATGAGAATGTAACCCCAATTAAGACACTTGTCCCTATTTAATGGGAAAATACAGGGGTGAGATGCATATTCCCTCACATCTGAGCTCTGTTTCCTTTTACTGTATTTTCATGCAGATTTTTCCCCTTAGTGGCAAAATCTGGTTGGACTAGTACCAGACTTATACAGTCCTTTGCACCAATGATCCTGGAAAGAAAAGAAGTTCTCCTCCCAGCATTTTAAAATAAATTTGAAATTTCCTGGATTTCTAGGATTAAAATATTCTGCAAGTAACTTTCATTGCCCTTGTTTGACCTATTGTCCATCCTGTCTCAGTGTCTGTTATACTCTGAGCTTGTCTTGTGAGAAGGGAGGACATGCCCTTCTTTGGACAGTAGACACAAATAAAAGAGGTCATTTATGAAATGAAGAGTGGAGAGGGATGGAGGCAGGCAGAAAGAACTGAAGTCAGAGACAAAGTATCAGTTTGCCTTGATGCTACCTCTGAGCCGGGTCATTTCAGTGACCTTTAAAGCAACAGAAAGATAGTTCATGTTCAAAAATTCTTTATTGATTCTTGTAAGAAGTGTCTAGGTCTTCACAAGTATTTTTAGTGAATAAATAATGTTAGAGGGATAAGAGAATATAGATCACATATAGAATTCAATAGCTCTTGTGTTTTAGATGTCAGTGTTTAAATTGCAGGATATAATTGCTGTATAGTAGCTATAATATTAGTATATTATAGTATAATTATTGTATGGTAATTATAATATGTAGTACACAATATAATAACATACCAACACATTATTAATATTAATATATCAGCATTAATATTATCAATATAGATCAATATTCATATTATCAATATTAATAATATATATTATGTGTTATATATGATATATTAATGTCAGTGTGAATATCAATATACCAATATTAATATATTAATATAAACTAACAGTAACACTAATATATTAATATTAACACTAACATCATTAATACTATTGATACTATTACTATCGATAATATTAAAGTAGTATATCAATATTTGTAATAGATCAATATATTGATATTAATATCAGTCTATCATAGGTAATATAGGTAATATATATCAAACATGAATATCGATAATATCAACATTAATATAGAAATATATAACAGCAATAACATGAATATATCATATCAATATAAATATTAATTCAATAATGTCAAATTAATTAATATTAATAATCAATATTATTGATGATTGTTGATATATTGTATATTATAAAATATTAATATAACAGCATTGTATAGTATAATATAATTACTACATAGTAATTATAATATTAGTAAATTACAATATTAGTAAATACTGACTTCGTGAAGGCTAAAGAAATCAATGAATTTTATTACTTTTTCCTTTCTTCATACTTTCTAAACCAGTAAATGGTTAGAGTATGATTTTTTTGGTTGGTATTGGAAGATATTTTATTATAGGTATGATGTGTTGAAAGATTTTTATCTAAATGTCACATGGCGAATTACTTGCTTCTCAAACATATGAACTAGAATTAGCTTGCAATCACCCAAAAGAAGCACTGCAAGATCTTTTTGTACAGTTTATACCCATAATTAAATGGATATGATATATTCTATATCCACATAGAACTCAGAAATCTGAAAACTATAAACTTAAAGGTTTGTGCCTTTACAAAAAAGAAAGAAATTATTTCTAATTTGCTTAAATCAAGAACTAGTTTTTTCTGATCCTGTGTTTTTTTATATTAGTGAAAGTACTTTGCACCTGTGTAAGTAAAAATGTTGAGTATGTATATCAAAATACACCATTTCTACATATAAATTATAGAAATGTAATATTTTAAATATAAGTAAAGCTTGATTTCTTTTCTTATGACAATAAATGTAAACAGATGTTCTGTTTTCATTCCAGTAAATGTTTTTACATATACCCTGCTGTGGAGATTACTGATTTAAATGACAAGTAGGAAATAAGGAATAAATGTGGTATACTTTATTCTATTTCAGATTCTGTTAAATTAACCACACAGTAACTTTGGTTTTGTTTGTCAAATTATAGATTTTCATGGTTTTAAGGGAGTGTGGTTTGAAAACCATGGAGTTGGTTTTCAAAGATTTGTCAACACAGAATATGACACAGTATGTGTATATATGTTTGTGCTGTATTAAGTTTTTTTCTTCCTGATTTTAACTCTAAAATTTGAGAATTTTGTTTGGTGAGTTTTTTTGAGTATCGCATTATCAAAAATATTTTTGAATATTCCAATTAGAGAGCAAATTCCCAAGCTGGGTCACTGAATTAATATGAAATAAAAGTTGAATTATATTTCTTCCTTTTGAAAACAAAAAAATAACCTACACAGTGGGAGAAAATATTTGCATGTCATATATTGGACAAAGGGTTAATTTTCAAAATGTATAAAGTATTTATATAATTCTATGATGAAAAGACAACCTAATCAATAAAATGGACAAAAGACCTAAAGTAGACTCTTTTTTTCTAAAGAAGATATTTAGATAGTCTTATGAACACATAGACATGGGTCAGCTTCACTTATTATAAGGGATATGCAAATCAAAAACACAATAAAATATCACCTCCTCCCTGTGAGAGTGACCCATATTAAAAAAAAGGAACCGAGTATTGTTAAAAATCTTGAGAGAAAGTAATTCTCATGTACTGTTGGTAGGAATGCAAATTGGCAGAGCCACTATGCAAAATGGCATAGAAATTTCTTAAGAAATAAAAGTGGAAAAGCCCTATGATCCAGCAATACCTCTGGAGGTATTTCCTCCTCAAATGTGAAAACTCTAATGTGAGAAGACTTCCATATTCCTATGTTTATAGTAGCATAGTCCACAATTGCCAGCTCATCAATGTAAGTGCTCATCAACAAGCAAATGAATAAAGAACTTGTAGAATATATATTCAGTAGAATTCTGCACAGCTATTTTTTTTAAATAGTGCCTTTGGGACAAAATGAATGGACCTTGAGGTGATAGCTCTAAATAAAATAAGTTAGTCATAGATATCAGATGGTTTCACTTGTCTTTGGAATATAAATAACAGAAAAACTATACTGGTAAAATACAGCCAAAACAAATTGATTTAGTGAAAAAACTTGCTGGTTAGCAGAGAGACGATGGGGGAGGGAAGTAGATGGGACATTGACATGGGAGATTTTGTTGGTGGGTCAGTGGAACATGTGTGCGTGCGAAAGAGTGAAAATATCCTAAAATTATAATAAAAATGAATAAAAGAAACAATATTAGATTTCTTGCTTTTGGCATCCCTCTTCTCTTCCTCAATTATGTTCCTAATTTGATTCTTGTTACTACTGGGTATTTCAGCCAATTTTTCATCAATTAGACTAGTTAATAGGGCTTAGCTTCCAGTTTATATGAATCTAAAATGTAAACATTAGAACACCTGTTATTTCAAAAACCAAAAGCATTGCTGGTGAGAGTTGATATATTTTACCACAGTTCTCTTCTACTTTCTCTTAAATCTCCACTTGAAATAAATATCAATTCAAATTTTAAACTGATTTTAAGATTTAGCATCTTCTATAAATTGCTAAGTTAAAAAATTTTTCATTGTTCAAAAATTGGATATGAAATATATTGTTCTTTAGACTAAAACATTTTTTTTGTGAATTTAAATCTATTGAAAACAGAGTATCTTATGTCCAACTTTCTGATGACAGATTTGCCTAGGATTCTTCTCCTTTTTAGCTAAGGTCTTAGAGACCTAACTCTGATATTATTATGAAATTGTGCAGTTAAGTTCCTACAGGATAATCTTGAAGTGTAATTTAATCTTACCCATTTGGGCAAAACTACACCCAAGTCACTTCAGACAGGTGAAATTTGACTCTGTTATAAAATTGCATCACCTTCGTAGCGATTTAAGTGTTGTTCCCTCAAATGCCTATGTCTGTATTTGGAAACAGGTTATTTGCTTGTGCAATCAAGTTAGGAAGGTACACTGCATTGGGATAAACTCTAACTTCATGGCTATTATCCTTATAAAAAGAAGGAAATTTGGACACAGACATTTGGACAAAGACATACAAGGACAGCAAAACACATGAGAACTGCACGTGATGATGAAGGCAGATATTGGAGAACTGGAACTCCCAGCTAAGGAGCACTTAAGATCGCTAGCAACCATGGGAGCCAGAGAGAAGCATGAGACAGTTTCTTCTCCAGAGTGTTGGAGAGGGCATCTCCCAGTCAATATCTTGACATTGAACTTCTGGCCTCCAGAACAATGACTGAATAAGCCCTGTTTGTCTTGAATAACCGTTTTGCTGGCAATTTGTCACAGCAATCACAGAAATCTAAATTGGATGTCTCCATTTCCACAATTTTGCCTAAAATAAGTTTTGGATTATTGTTAGTCTTACAGATGCCTTAAAATGCAAAGTCAGGCAGGACAGATAAGGAAAGTGGCCTTGGGTGTAGAAGAAGCATGGTAAGTGGGGGTATGATTGAAGAAGTATGAAATTACCCCCCCCATATCTGAATATTGCCTGAATAAAAGCTACAGAACAAAAATTAAATAAGAGACAGATTAATGATCTTTAAACAAACAAGTTGGCTTCTTTTACTATTTCTCCTTTTTTGTTTTAAAAACAAAGAAAAGAAAATAACTAAAGAGAACCATGGTTCTAGTTCCTTCTTTTTTAAAAAATATATTTTGTACCTGAATTTGCTATTTGCTAGACTGGTCCTTCTTTCAGGTACTCAAAATGAATCTTGACTTTGCACTTCAGATTTCTCTCAAAAATATTAGTTACCTAAGGAGTGATTCAGGTAGCAAAGATTTGCAAACCTTAATATGAATAAAAATCACTGGTATAATAATTTAAAATGTAGGTTGTTGGGCTACCTCCAGGAAGTTATTTGTTGGATCTGATGTGAGACTCAGAAATTGGCATTTATTTTTATCCTTTACATTACTCCCCCTATAGTTTGAATTTGGGGGGTCCATGGATGACATGCTTTGGGAAACATGCTGTGATTCGCTCTGCCTCCTCTGATGGCAGGGAGCTCTTGTGAATAGTCATAGTATGCCTATTTTATATCTTTCATTTGTAATTCAAATCCTGTTTTTTCTCGTTATTTTCTATGAGATTAAACCTTTTTTTTTCTCTTTTTTTTTTCTGTGACTTTAAGAACCAATGCTTGTTTCTTAAATTTGCAGGACTCCTTGAGAGTTTGTTCTATTTGTCTGACAATTTCATTGAGTTTTTTTCTTTTAGGAAATTTAGGGGACAGTGATGTAGGAATCTTCCTTATCCTCCCTAAAACCCCTTGTATTTTCCCTCCCCAATATATTACCTTCCCTCTGTTGTCTCCTCTCCTCTCTTGCCACATTTCCCAATGCTGGTCAAGTGGTCTCCTTTTTCCATGTAACCTATAGTCAGGATTTGGCATGTAACCAAATAAAACAAGGTGTCTTTACTATTGTTAACACACAGAAATCAGAGGATATTTTATCTAGAATTTATTTTTTTCATTTTTAGTTTCTAGGAACTCGATGGCTATTTCTGGCAAAGAACAGGTTCAGAAATTACTCTGCAAGTTCAGAGTACTTGAAATTTCTTGACTTTTATTGGGACTCCTGAAATCCATTTTGATTTCCAAATTCTAAATGAAGATGAATTTTTTATTTAGATGCACTGGGATATATTGTTTCAGCTGGCTAACATCTGGATGCTTTCTCAGCACATGCTGAAGCTGGCGTTTCTAGCTTTGGGTAGTTTGTTCCAGGAACATGAAGTGCTCATTATTTACCATTGTTATTTTCTCTGACTCTAGAGAAAAGTCAGTGCTACAAAAGTGCAAACTTAAAGGAAAAATGAATTAAATTGATAGAGTTCAGAATGTTGACACTAATTGATAGAGTTCAGAATGTTGATTGTTATCTCCCGGGTTCATCCTAAATTGATTCTTTTTCAGAAGAGCATAGAAGAAAGGCCAAGTTAGACTAATTTTACTCTCTTTATATAGACGATAGCTAGTCATTCATAAGTCTAAATTTTCTACTATACTGGAGCCTCCTGAAATCATAGACTACATTACATGATCTTGAAAGGAACTTTGAGCTTATTGAGTAATGCTTCCCATGCAGTTCAGAAATTTCCTCTGCTAAATCTGTGGAAAAGATCACGTAGGCTCTGTCTGCTTAATGGACATTATTCACAGGGTGAACTCCCTGATTGAAATTCAGCCCCTCCATTGATTTAACTTGAAAATAGGTTTTAAATAACGTTGATGACACAGACTGTAGATGCAATTAATCTTGCATTTCATTTCAATGAATTTATTCATTCATTACTCTCCCACTTCATCCAAAAGTGATTTAGTGTGCTTTATAGTGGATGTGATATTGGGTGGTGAGCTATTATAATTAGACAGACCTGGATTTGATTCCTGACTCTGTCACAACTTGTTTCATTACATTAAGCTAGTTAGTTATACTTTCTATTCTAATTTTCTCTATTCACAGAAAATTAAATAGCAGTACCTATTTCACTAGGTTGTTGTGGGTACTGAATGTGTACTAGGAAATTAATATAATTCATGTTAATCATATTTTGAGTTACTAGTTTTTAATTACTAGGAGTATCTGGAAGGAAAAATGTCAGTCATTAAACAATGTACAGGGATATTAGCAAGAATTGTTTGATTATTGGGAACATGATGGATGGCTCTGTTAAATTTCCCTTTGTTCATGCAAAGGAAATCTGAGTCTACCTTTTCTAAGAAAGTAGAGTTGAGAGTATGAGCAAGAGTGGGAGTCTTGATAGTTAGATCTTTAGAAACGGTTTGGTGTAAGAGTAGAAAACAAGAGAAAAGAAACTAAGTAACCCACCCCAACCTGATATCCCATCTATTATCTTTCCGGATTTTGTAAAAAAAGCTTGGTTGTTTTATATATATACTATAAGTTGGAGGATATAAGGACACTAACATTTATTTTTCTATAGATGGTACAAAATAGCAAAGTGAAGCATTTATTCAATGCATATCTATTGAGGCCCTGTGCTGTTGTAATTTCTGGAGATTATTTAGAAAAGAAAGATGAAAAGGGAAAGAATCATCTTCTATTCTACAGAGTGGGGTGCTGAGACAGCAAATACATAAATGCATCATTACAGCAATGTCAGGGGACAAAGACGGATGGAGGGTGAGACAGTGTCCTTTTTGATAAGGTAGGCAGAAATCTGAAAGTTGTAGGGTCAAGCTATGAAAAGATGAAAGGGTTGTTTATTCTATGCTGAGGAAAGAGAAAGAATGCAGATCCTCAGGTAGGATTTTGTTCTGTGGCTGGAGTGGAACAAGAGGCAGCATGTGCTGAGAAACTGAGTTCAAAGAGGCAGCTTCGGGTAGCTGAAAAAGGAAAAGAAAGAGGTATAGAATTTGACAAATTTATGATAACATGGATGTACCCAGAAGAAATCATATTAGAAACACATCAGAAAGAAAAAGACAGAAACCAAATGATTTCACTAATATATGGGACATTGGAAAAGCAGACAAAAGGCCAGGAGGAGTAGTCAAAACAAGCTAACAATCAAACTAAAGTACACAACTGGGGGTGGGGCAGAGGGTGGGAATGGTCAGGGAGGGGAGGTCGTGGGTGAACTCTGGGGAATACAAAGATGTGAAATATGTATATATGTATATATACACACAAATAAATTATTTAAAAAAAATAAATGAATTAGGGTCTTGAAGAGCTATGAGCACTCCTATGTTCATTGTAGCACTATTCAAAACAACTAGTATGTTGAAACAAATGAAATGTCCATTATCAGATGAAAGAATAAAGAAATTATGTCATGATCATACAAAAAAAATAATTTCCATGTTGTTGCATAAAGCCTTGTAAACTCATAATAGTGGAAATGCACTTTCACAATAGCACAATAGATTATAACATAAAAAAATAGACATAGAAACAGATCATGAAGTCAGAATGATGCTCTGTACATGATGGAGGTAGCATTCAAGTAAGTGGGGAGAAGTTCACAGGGCTTCTCTAGGGAACTCCTGGGCCATGGGGTCTACACACGAGGAGAGGAGGGTCAGAACTGGATGTCATCACTGGTAATGAAGAGGAATTAATGGTTCTGGAACAACTCAAAAAGCGGAAAGAGTGGAAGACAAGGTAAGCTGCACCCGGAGGACAAGAAGATTGACCCACCGACTGTCCTCACATCATGAGTCTTATTGATTGGGAAGACTGGTGCCAGCATTGACAGAGAAGAGAGGTGCTGGGAATGCTGCTATGAGATGGTGGTGGCATATTCCAGTGGAAAATTTCAAAACAACTTAGAACCTATATTTGGAGTATAGCAGTGAAAAGAAGAGAGAAAGATCACAGAACTTAGGGAAAGGGCAGCAGGAATAAGCAAATACACTTCTCAGACTGAGGTGGATTCAATAGAGTCACAAAAAGGGCATAGAGAAAGGCACCACATGAGATGGCTAAATGCAGGGGAAGTCGTTTGAAGTTGGAAAAGAATAAAATCTTGGATTCTGTGCTGTGAATGGGTGGATTATAGCATTTTAAGTAAGATTAATTGTAGCATTTTAAGTAAGATTAATGGGATCTGGGTTTTCTACATGTGTTCATCCTTTTGTATAGTTGACAAATATTAATCCATAAAGGCAAATACCATTGAGTTTAATTTTAGGAACTTAGGAAGGTAGGAGTGAAGTGTGCTGTTATTAGCTATATTCCCAGAAACATGACTTAGAGGAAAGAATAATTTTGCCAAACCAAACTGAAAGGTGAGATTGATGAGAGGACTGTGGTGATACAGAGAAGATAAAGGAGGTGGTAATCTACATATGGCTTTGTGAGTTTTTGAGGTCCAGCTTCATTTATTTAATCAACAACTACTGGTAATCATTTCCTAGATAATGGTCACTCTGCTTGGTGCTGAGGATAGTGAGAAGAAGCAGAGAAATGTGACCCTGATGTCATGAAGTTCCAGCCTATAGTGAAAAACAGACACCAAACAAATAGTTCTATAACTAATGTGAAACCGTCTTAGCACTGATGAAGCTATGAAGTAGTACAGCTTAAAAAGGGTGCCTATGATACTCACTTTCCTAACATTTTTTAATGATGGTGTGATCTCAAATATATCTGCTGAAATTCTTCTCAAAGGTGACTCTAACCCAGTGTTTTCAAATTAAAGCAACCATATTATTTATTACTCACACCAGTTCCCTGCTACTAATATTTATGCTGGGATAACGTCCAGTATTCACAGTCTTTAAAGGGGCAGAGGATTCAAAATAAATGGCGTGCTGAGAGGGACAATAAAATATATTGGTCTGACAAGCAGTGCTTTTCCCCATGGCAAATCAGGGGGTAAAGGAAAGAATTATTTAGGGGCACATAACGGGATGGAATTAAGACTAATAGCGTGAAACTAAACAGAGACAAAAATGGAGCTCAGTAAAGCACCAAGGAAAAATTTCTAACAGCCAAGTCTGAATGTAAAAACCCTCCCAGGGGAAGGTAATTTAGCCAATATGAACTGAAATATTAAAATTAAAACAGAGAACGTGTATGATACATATGCTGTAATGTGTCTTCACCACAAAAAGATAATTGGATGGTGAGATCGTTCCTATCTCTAACACTAAATGTAAATTAAGAGGTTCCAAAGTTTCTTTTTTCCTCCAGCCAGAGAATCCATCTTAGTGACGGGGGTCACGCACCTCATCTGAGCGACTGAAAATCCTGAGAACACGTATCAGCGCAATTCAGAGTATGTTCTAGTTCTAATATGTTCCTTTTGTTTCTCTTCATTACATTTTTTTCCTGCCCTTATTTTAAGAAAAACAAAATTTTTTGGAGTTGCTTCAATTAGTTTGCAATACTGTGCATGATTCAGAGGGATAGATTTACACCTCTTCCAGTTGTTACCACACCATGCCACCACTGAGGCCCCACAGTCCATTGGATCTCCTCCCACCTTTGTGTTTCTGACTTTAAAAGGCAAAGTCTGTGCTTGAAAGGCCCAACAGTTCTTTCCTAAACGTTTAACTTACAAAAGACATAATTTAAATGGTTGTCTTGAGGGCACCACCGCAGGATCAGTCTGAGCTATCCCATTGCTCAGTGTATACCTTAACAAGCAAAGAAAGCTGGTTTTGTCTGGGATAGGAAAGAGGATAAGGCAGAATTCTAGCTCCTATAAATGTTACATGAACCTTTTAATTTGAAAGAAATCAAAATTCATCTGATTTGAAATATGTGAGACTTGTCTCAGTTACTCTGTTAGTAGAAAGCTGGCCTCCATATAGCAAGAATTGGCAGCCAATGTAAGTGGTGCTGGTGTCTCTGTGAGGTGTTCTCTCCACCTTTGGGAGAAGGAGATGGGGAGCCAGAGGTCCTGACTGAAAGTGGAGCATCTGATCCCTTGGTATTTGTTGTCAGAGATGTCAGCTGGATTTCAGTTTAGATAATTACATTTTCTTGCTTAATGCCCCTGGCAGTTTCAACTAGGATCTCATTTCTAGTCAGAAATTGCTCTGCATGTGATGCTGTGCTTAATTAAACAACTGCCGAGTTGTGGTTCACAGGTGGGGCTTGTTTCAGTGGTCAGTGAACTGATCTCTCTCCAGGCCCACGCTAGTCATGTTGCCCAGGCTTGAATTCTCTCCAGGAAAGTTTTAAATCCCAGATCCTCTCTAAAGAAATAAATCATTTTTTTTAACAAAGGTAATGACTATTTTATTATAACGTAGGTTTTTTTAATTGATCACTCATTTTTTGTACATATATGTGTATTTATATTTATATTACATTATTGCATTATTGTGTACCTCGGGGCTTTCCCACTTCACTAACACCTGTTAACCATTCTGATCTTTTGTGCTCTTCACCTCCTTCGCCTTCTTCCCCCTCCTCCTCTCTCGCTCCATTGTTCAGTCCCATTGATTGTTTTTATTTTCTCTTGTTCATTTGTTTGTTTTTCCCTATATCATCATATAAGTGAGACCATCGAAATAAATCTTTCTTTAATAAAGAAAGATGAGTTTAGAATGAAAGAAGAGATGTGGAATTTGTATACTCATTTTCGTAGACTGAATTTCAAGATGGCCACACAGCCTGGATTCCACTGGATTTAGTGTGGGCTGTCCACACATATGCCTTTTTAAAAAGAATCTTGGGGTTAATCTTGCTAGAAAACATGGATGAGAAGATCTCAGGCAATTCATTCAGCCTTATTCCAGGGACTCGGAAGAACTTGGATGATGGAAAGCTCAAGGAACCTTTACACACATTTTCTTTATTTCACATTGACGAAAATGTTCTCAGTTGAAAAATTTAATTAGATATAAATAACATTTAGGATCCAGTTGGAAACCACTCAAAGAAGTTTTGGGGCTGATTTCTGTACTGATTCACATCTACACTGTCCTTTATGCAGACTGAGGGCACACAGGACCCTCAAACTTGAATACTCTGAAGAGGTTCTTCCATCTGTTGCCTAAAGATAAAAGATACTTTTAGCATGAAGTATATATGATAGAATGATTGTGCATAGAGAGGGAAGAAGAGAAAGCATATAGTTTCTCATTGAAACATCCAAAGTTATCCATTCATTCTCCCCTGGGTAGATGTCCAGCCAATGTGGGACTGCTAAGGACTGGAAATTTGCCACATGTCTAAGGTGCCTCTGGCAGGAAATGACAGGAAAGGGGCAGAAGGGGCCAGGAAAATCTTGGATGAAAGAGCAAAATCAAAGTACAAATCAAGGTAACAGCCACCATCACCAGCCTCCCCACATACCTCTCACTCATGTGTCTCTTCCTGGTGTCTCAACTTCACATGCCTCTTTTCATGTCCCTTATGTTCCCTGTTCAGATCTGAGAAGCCAAGTGTGGCATCCTTCCTGTCTTTCTTTCCCCCATGTCTCCTCCTGTGTCTCTTCTCCAAGTCCTCCTCCCCAAGTTATCCTCTAGTTTCTTTCCCCCATCTGTCACTCAGCTCCACTCTTCAATAGGGAACATGCAACTTCCCCTTTTCATGGCAATTCCTCTGTGTAACACATTTATGATTTGAATAGTAATACTGTGCAATAGAGTGTACATTGAAACAAAACATCTTTAACCATTGGTAACTTGTACAGTTTTCATTTTTGTAATAACAACATTGGCAATTGCAGTAATTCCTGTAATTTCATATTATTTATGATGTGAAAATGACACATACCTACATCACCTATTTTCTGCAGAAAAACTCAGAACATAGCAGAAGCAACATGTTCCTAACATTGTTCCTTCATCCTCACCACTCATCTCCATTTTTCATGTGTTTTGGACAACCTCAGAAGAAAAACTAAGGTTGAACTTTCCAGTTTGTTATTTGATTAGCAAAACTTTTACTGTGGAAAATTAAATTTCTACTATCTGAGAGAGGACTTCTACAAGCAACACATTAGTCTCTCAGAATAAATTCTCACTTTGACCCTTGTGAATTATTTGCTGTGTGCAATATCAGAAATTATTTTTTTCTCACTGTAGGGTGTTGCTTTTTCTGTATTTATATCTCTACATTTCTAGATCATAATCATCAACATTTTGTTTATGTGTTCATATATTTATCCTCTGTCTAGAAAACCTTTCAGATAACTAGTATAGATAGGGAAAATAAAACAAGATTAAGTGAAACATAAATCACACATATGAAGAAAGTGATCTTGAAGGAAAATGAGAAAAGGAACAAAATTAAAAAAAATGAGGTCATCAGGAAGATGTTCCTGGGGAAATCCGTTAATATTTTTTTTCACTGCTTTCAGCAGGTCTTGAATATGGTTGTACATTTTTTCCTAGTAGGCCATACAAAGATAAGAATAATCTTTTGTTCAGGAGCTAAATTATTCTTGGTACTGAGACCAATAGTGGTTTCTCCCATGAGTCTGTATAAAGATGAAGTTGTAATTTAACGATTACTAGTTCCTGGCAGTGCCCTTACCTATTATGGGAAGTGACGTACATTTATGGGTTGTTTTGTACATCCAGAGTTCAGTCCAGGCTTCTAGTTTCCTTTAGCAAATATCCCCGTGATCTCAGAAAACGAATTTCACTTACTTAACTCCCACATATAGCATCTGTAAAGTGTGTCCACTTCACAGGCTGAGCTGAGGATTAAATGAGACAATGCATATAAAATGCCCAGCACAGTGACTGGCATATGGTGAGTGCTCTTTCTGATCTGTGGTTACTTGGGGAATGCAAAGGCACTTTAGTGTTCAGTCCAATAACTGTGGTTACAAAGGTAATTTGATGTAGGAATAAATAACGTGAAGCGCTGCAGTCTTGAACGTGTGTTTTTAAACACACATGAATATAATTTTGATTTTTATCTCTTTCTTGGCACCTTTCTATAGAGTAATTTTAGCCTAAGCATCTGGCACATGTTGAAGAACGTTTAGCATTTATGTTTTCACCAATTCCCAGGTTGGTTATAAGAACAAAAATTCATAAAAGAGCTGGCTCTGTCAGTTGCTGAGAGTGGACTGGAGGAGTTCCCAAAGTCAGCAAAGATGTAGATTAGGAGATAATTCAGACCAGCTAAGTAGACAATAAATGAATCCTTTTATTGTTTTTTCTCTCCCTTTCTACAAATCATTTCCTCATTTTAAGTAAAGAAGGAAATAGAAGGCTGAGAACTTTGGCTGGTGATGGCTTTTTCAAAGCATTTCTCACAAGTGAGAAAAGGAACTGGGGGTTGCCAGCTTCTGTAGGAAGAGCTGTGTGTCCACTAGCACACAGAGATGAAAGAGCCACATTTTCCTCAGGATTTTCTGTGATTGGAGTAACAAAGAATAATGAATTTAAAAGGTCAGAAGTTGATGCTTTTTTTTTTTTTTTAAATGTGGTTCTGGCTGGGAAATGACACATTCAGAAAAGAGAACTCTTGTCAAATGAATTCTGTCTTCTGCAGAAATAACTTGAATGTGAGCAAAAAAATTAGGTGGAAGAAATGATGGATCTATTAAAGTTACTGAATAATCATTTCAGTGCACCAAAATCTGTGGATTCTTTTGGTCATCTCTTAAATCTATGTTGTTTTAACTCCTGAAACACTGTAACAAGTAACTGTCTTAAATTTCTTTCTTATAGCGTGGAGTATAAAATTGATTCTATGTTTCTTTTGCTTTTATCCTGTTCATGTCAGAGTTTGACTGGATAGCTTACATCTCATCTGTTTTAGGCTTGCTTACTCCTTAGAACTCCTTTCTAGAGTTTGAAGAGCTTTGTTCTCTAAAAGATGCTCTCCCCCTTTTGGTTCCTTTTATCTAAAGAAGAGATAGTGAAAGAACACAATGTGTAAATTCGACGAATGTTGAATTCTCATCTTGAAATGGGATGTCATTCTGTTCTGCTAGACCTCCTAGTGTGCAGGCCACTTATCAGACCTCTTGGCATGTGACCTCATGCATCTGCTATGAAGCTTGGAGGCCGAGTTGTCCACAGCACAGTCCATAGAACGCTAGTGGCCCCAGGTGGTGTGAAAGTGGGTGATTCACTGAAATTCAGGTGATGTAGGGCATGAAAATAACCTTTCATCTATATGAAGCTAAATAAGAATGATATTTTACAGAAATGTCTTTGTTTTGAATAAACATTGTATTTTTAAGAATTGAATATATGCTGCAAGCTCTGTAGTAATTTAATATTTGTGTTATTTTTATTTATTAATGTATTTTTGTTATTGTAACCACAACACTCTATCTTCCCAATTCGACAAAATGGATCAGCAATTCAAATGCATGACATGGAAACATTACACTATTGATAAACTAATAGTATGAATGCTGTGTTTTAAAATACCTTCATAATCAATAAGAATGAATAAGACTCCAATTCCCTTTGCGAGTGTGGATCTTTTGTTGCCAGAACAGCTGAAAGTCCAAGTATGTTGACTTTATGAGGATATTGCAAAAGCAAAAGTTTGGCAAGAGATGTTTTCACCAATATTTGAAAATCAGAAAAAAGATGTGAGTCAATACCTCTGAAATGTATACAGGGCTGTAAATCACTATTGCTTCAATAAAAAGGGTAATTCAAGAGGGAAAAAAAGGTCATCTCTAACTTTTGGAACAAGTCAACTTGTTTTACATATACATGACCTCTGACATCAGGAATTGATACAGAAAGAAAAGCTTGTTAAAATATTTGTTGAAATAATTAATAAATCCTGAAATAGAACCCCCAGAAAATCGGACTTTGTTCCATCAGTGGGCCATTTGACTTTTTTGCTATTTTTGCTTTGAATAATTAGTGTGTTATCTATTATGAAGCTTCTTTAAATAGTAAAAAGAAGTCACAGGATGTTCAAAACCATGTAGTGAAATCATTGACAAATTATTAAAAAAAAGTAGTAATCTTTGATGCATGTCATCATAGTGAAGAAGACTAAAAATAAGATTTAAATTTTTAGTTCTGATATTAAAAACATCATTTGAGCCAAAAAGTTCACGAAATCACTCTCAGAAATAGGGATAAGATTATAATTAGAAAGAAAATAATAAATAATTTGCAATATTATTATTCCTATAGCATTAGTGCCATCCTCTGATAGGGAAAAATAATGTGTCCATGATAGCAGGTATTTTCTTTAGATTTGATATAATCATTACTGTATAGATTATGAATCATTTTTGAATATATAGCACACATATGAAGGAGAACTGTTTGGCCATCTTTTTTATCATCAAAACTCTTTGCTCTGACTGACTTTATGTGTCAGTGTGAGTGGAATTAGGATGCCTAAGTATTTGGCCAAATGTTTGGGTTGTGAAGGTGTTTGGATATGATTTAAGTCCATAACCTTGAATGCGCTCCCTTTTAGAGCTGGATTTTTTTCAATCAATTGAGGATTTGAAGAAGTGGGTCTAGTACATTGAAGATACTCTTTAATCTTTATTAAATAGGTACATTAGTAAATACCTTCAAATTTTAAAGAAATTTTGGCAGCTGTATTTCACTTTATTGTGCCATGCTCTGTGGATTTTGATCCTAAAACACTATCACTTTTGTTTTGATTCTTGTAATTGAATGACACGGACTGTACTTGTGGATATACTTCATATCATCTAATAGCTTATACAGAAAGAAACCTTTACTTCTCCAGACGGTGTAATAATGTGTTTCACATATCCATCAATGGAAGATTATTTAGTATACCTTTTAGTTTAACTCTTGGATCTCTTTAAATTCTACTTCCATGAAAATTGAAGACTTAATGTGATATATAAGAAATAAAACTAAATTGCATATGCCTAATGGTGTTCAATGCTCAGGAAAAACTCTTAAGCTGAAAAAAAGAGGCAGCAGTGAGAAGTGAAGTTTCCATATGTGGTTAACCTATTTCTCATTTACATTTCAACAGCTTTATGTGTCATTGCAATTGTTCATACAAGGTCAAAGCCAAAGATAATATTATTCCCAGATAACGTTTTTCTACACTTGGAAAGAAATAGAAAAACATCACAAAGATGCCACCTTGTACTTTGAACATAACATCTTAAGAAACACCAAGGGCCTAAACTACCAAATGCTGTTGTAATGAGCTAAATTCTACTATAGTAGCAGATGAGGAAATGTTAGTTTTGAAACAAAATCACAGCGGTGAATTGTTTCTTCTTCTTTGTTAGTGTAGTTTAACTATTAAGCTTTTCCTATTTTTGGACAACTTACTCATCGCCTGAAGTGAAATAGTTTATTACTATTTTTTATTCTTTAACTTATTGGAATATTTGATAGAAATAATTTGAGCCATTACAGTTTTTAATGAAATAATGAATCTTATGACTTGTTTTCCTGCTGAATTACCTGTGAACGTGAGGGTAGCACCTGAAGTATATTTTCTGGCTTGTTTCCCAAGATGCTTCATGGAGTGGTTATTACAGGACTTGCTTTGTAGTAATCCAGAACTAAGCTCCCAACTTTCTAGACTTAGTAGCCTGGCATTTCCTCTCAAGGCAATAATTACAATAAACAGAGGGACCAATATATTTACCTTCAATAATATTTTAGGTTCAATAATATTTTAGAGCTACATGGAACACCAAACTCTACTGTAATGTTGGTGAGCAACTGTGGAGTTAAATGTATGAATTAAATATTTCAGGATGCTGACTGAGGGAACACAATATACCTGAGATCCACTAATTCAACACATTGAGACCATAAGGATAGGGTGCCATGATGTACTCACAACTTTTATCTTGAAGATTTCTTTTTCTTTACTTTATGCCTAATATTTTCTTTCTTCAGAAGTGTATAGAGAGATCTTTAAATGACTTTAGCATCATTTTTGCTTTAAGTCATGAGGAATTGAGCTTAATCATTTATTTTCCATAGGACAATATTATTCCCTGTATTTTCAAGTTCTCCCGGGCAGGTGATATGCCACTATAAGAACTGTTATTTTTTATTATGCGTTTATTTAAAAAAGATAGATTGAGAAAAAGTTTTCTTCCTATTACTTACGGATTTAAAAAAAATTATCAGTCTAGTATCAGAAGGGGTTAGAATCTAGCCTTCTTGATGACATTTAACAAAAATAGATTATTTTGTTTGCATTTCTCTAATGATCACCTGTTTTATTTTGGCCTGGAGGTGATCTGCTTATTTTAGGCTGTGTTTTCATATGCAGGTGGGCTGGGAAATAATATAGCTGGATTTTTAAGTTAGACATTACTAAAATAGCTTCAGAATAGCTACATATACTCATTCTGGAGCTTTTCTTTAATTTATTGACCATCAGGTAGGTAACACTTCCTTCCTCTTCCCTTTCTGGTGGAGCCAGATGCCAGATGCCTGATGTCCTCAAATCTCAGCCTGTGGAGGACTTATAATCTCTTATTATTGAAATGAAAATTGCTTGAAGTCCCACCAAAAATGATGTCAATTTCTCCTCATCACCTTCCCCTCTAAATTCCTTTTCCCTGGAAGTTTTTATTTTTCTTGGGTCTTTTCACTACCAAATGCAGCCTTCTTTCATCTCATGTCAGTGAAATACAGCCACTTTTCATTCCCCTAAGACTGCTCATAGAATATAGTAAGACATATGTTATTGCTGATTTGTCATTCAGTTGACAGTTGGGGGGAGTTCCTTTTATGAGCAATTAATTCTTTAGTTATTTCCTAAGTTGGGTTATACTATGTATATGCATAACCCAACATTCAAAAATTACAACAGCAAATATTAAACATCTTTGTTCCTAGAACTCCATCAGCCACACTTTTTCCAGGGGCATTCATCAAAGACTGTTAGTCCTGATCATTTGACTAGGCTGGCTTCTCACCCCCACCCACTCTACCTCCTCCCTGCAATCTATACCATCCTCTCTATCCTGTCCTAAACCCTCTCTTTCTAGGATGACTGTTGGAAACCAAAATGAATTATCTAATTGAAATATTTTTCTGGATTTATTTTTATGTAGTAAATGTAATTGTTTTTCAGTCTTCATCTATGTGAAGATGTGCTGAGGGCTGTCCCCCCCCCCCCCACAAAGTCAGCAAGGTTGATTTGCTTATAAAAGATAGTTCTCTTTCTAAGGAATTCTACCATCAGGTTTTAGATTTTGTCATCTTTATGTGCCCCAAACTATACAGTTAGTTAACTACCAAACCAAAACCTGACTGCAGGCATGTTACGGCCCAACGGGGGCATGCCTTCGCACCTCTCTGGAGGAGGTCCTGGATGAATCTGTATTCTTCAGGTCTTGCATATCTAAGAGTCCCCAAACTGAACCAATGTATTATCCCCAAGCCCTGTGATACACATTTCCTTTGTTGCAGAGAGGATTTCAATAGCATCTTTTTTTAAAGTGTTACTTGAAAGGTGCACTTAGTTCTGTGCCATGGGAACCACACAGGGGTTTGCAGTGTGGTAGGAATAGTGAAAATCAGAAGACATCTGAAAATCACAGTTTATTGATATTCTTCAGTGCTTCTAATAGTAATGATGTTATCCTCTGGTTACTTTGTGGTGCTACTTTCTGCTAAGAAAAAAATGATTTGATTAATGAAAAAGTCTCATATATGTAATGATTGCTGTTAATAGGTAGTGGCACCAGATCTCATCACATGGTGAGATCTAGAAGAGTTTTCTGGTCCCAGGAAAAAAGGAGAATGATTAATTTTTTTAAACTGGTTTTTCTATGGTGTGGTAAGCCCAGAAAAAAATGTTCCCTAAAGCTGAATGGTACTAGCCAGCAAAACATGCATTTCATTAGTGAATCTTGGCAGGGGCTGCACAGAATTCAGCAGGGGGTTGCTGGTTCCCCAGTGGAGTTTAGATACATCCTATTCTCAAATTACTGGAGGGTGACTTCTAAGCCTCAGGGAAGTAAGGGGTTAGGATACCATAATATCATTGGGGAAATAGACACCATCAAATCAATTAATGAAAAGTACATTGAGATAGGTGGGGTCTGCCACATTATTTAAAAAAAAAAAATACCTGTACAATATGATTCCTAGAAAAGGATGGAAGGAGATTCATTTTGGGCAAATGCAATTTCACATCCAAAGGAAACCTCCCTGCCTGCATTCAGATGTTTGCCCCAGGGAGCCACTTAGATAGCAAGGGAATTCCAACAGGAAAAGTAATTCAACATTGGCAACCAAAGGGAGTCTTTTTTGTTGTTGAGTTTTGGCTATAATTTGGCGGGATTGAAGGGCCTCTATAATGAGTCAAATTATAAAACGTTTAGAGAAATGTTTGCAAAATACTTTTTAGAAAAATCAAGGTGTTCTTTTCCAAGAGAACATTTCCCCATAAGTTTCAATAAAGTGAATGCAGTTCCCTGGCATACCTTGGACTAAATGACTACAAGTTTTTATTAAAAACTAATTTTCAGACTTTTATCAGTCTAGCATCTGGAACACTGTGCATTTGAACTTGCATTTTTCTGTAGATAGGTAACCCAATTATAATAATTATATTATGGAAAATTTATTACCTTCTCCTTTGCTGCTCATAATTTATTTTACCCCTGTTTGTACCTTGGGGAGAATTATGAAGAGTCAGAGCAGTCAGAAATTATTTTCCAATCTCATTGTTATGTGGGTATATAGTACTTTAGAATGTAAATCCTCATCCATTTATGAATATCTAGACAAGAAGCCAAATTCTATTAAGGTATTATTAGAATGATATAACCACAATACTTAAAAATGGGAAATTTCTAAGAAGAGTTCTTTTTTGGTTGTCTATTCCTCTGATGCTTTTTGTAACGGCCAACTTAAGTTCTTGTCTTTCAATTTAAAAGTAGATAAAACTTATTAATACCATTTTATTAATAAGACAAGAAAGTAAAATGGGCATACACTATGTTCACATGCAAACTATTCTAAGAAAGAAAGTGAAAGTTTACTACTCCCTAGGAATAAAAATTTGCCAGGGTTGTTGAACGATGGAATGTTAAATGTCCCCAAATGAATTCACAACATTCAGGAACAGTGACTATATGAACCTGGCACATCTTCAAGAGAATGATTATGTTTTGTCTTTTGAAATGCTTCATTCTATGGAATTAAATTAATTTGGGAGCATTTAAATCACAGTCTTGTTGCTTAGAGGAAACACAAACTGTTAAAAGCAGCTCTGCTCTCAGTTTTATTATCATTTGAACTGTTTTCTAAACACAAAGTTCCTAAGGCCTCAGTATTTAAATGAAGACTAATCATGCTTTTATAGAAGAGATGATGCAGGTCACATATCTCTGATATCTATGAGTCCTCTGCATTTTGTGAAGAACTCTTGACGACTAGCTGGGCATAGCTATTTTAGTCTTTACAGTGTGGAAAACAGAATTCATATACTTGACACTCTGGAGACCCATGCTTTTCCACATGAGCTTGGGAGAGAAGGCTCATAGATTTAGTTGGCTTGCTCCCGATGCTACACTGTGTATTCATTGCTAGATAATTGTTTTAACCCTAAACACCTTTCTTTGTTGTCTGTGATTAATTCATCATATATATATATATATATATAGTCAGTCTCTTTTGTCTATATCTATTATTCTATACAACTATAGTAATTCAGTCTGTAGCAATTCTAGATATCTTTAGTAATCTGCATATACCTATATAAGTAAAAGTATACTCATATCCATATACACAAATATTCTACACAAGCATATATATGTGAAGGCGTTTGGGCCCTCTTTAGCAGTTAACATTTTATAAACTTAAAAAGGACAATTACATATCAGTGAGAAAAGTACACAATTCATTCACTAAATAGATTTATTTTTAATAGCATGAGGCACTAAGTTGCTCAATTCATTCTAAGCATGATCGATGGATTCAAACCCTGAATGGCTACAAAGCCGGATATTAAGAGCTTCCTTGTCCCTTATTGAGCTATGATTTATATCTTCCTGACAAATTTATTTGAAAAACGATTGAATGACTTTATCCTATAAAGCACTTTACCAATTAAGTATTATTGGAGATAATAAATCATACTTTGAAAGGCACTAAGGGTACTAGGGAATTGCTCTTCACAAGGTGTTAGAACTCACTTTTAAGCGACTTCATCCAGCACTGTAATGCCTCCATAGAAGAAGAAACTAATCCCTGCTCACTCATAGAATTTTAATGGTGTGTAGCTGCACCTCTGCTCTGAACGTTTCAACACCCAATGACTAGCCAGGCTTTCTTTTTAAAAAACATAGTTCTTGAAATGCTACCTACTTCTCCTTTCTTTCCATTCAGGAAGAGAATGAAATATACCAGAATCTGATGTTTCTATTGAAATTATGGACCCTTGGCCATGATGTCATTTAAAAATATGCTGCAGAATTGTGTAAATATGATCTGTATCTGCATGAATAGGTAGTGGGGGAAGACTTCTTTGAGGAATGGGGAGAGACTTATAAAGAGGAGAGTTTTCAAAGCATCTACAGACAATTTAAAAATGATCACTATTAACAGACATTCGAGCGTCACAATTTTTTGGAGAATAAAGGAAATACAGGAATTAACGAACATTCAAAATTGGAGTTGCCATTCATACCTTGTATAGCTATCTATATTGTCACAGTGCCTGAAACCAAAAGTGAGTTGAGATGGAAGTAACTGATGTCACTGATGGTGGCAGATGTGATTACTTCAAAATAATTTTTGCTTTTCTTTATTTCACTTTAAGTGCTCCCAGCACCCAGCCAGTATGTTCCTTTTTGTTTTAATCAGGAAGTCTAGTCTCAGCAGTTCAAGAGAGAAAGGTCTTTATTGAGAGTTAAAATAGGCCAGTACTTGTCCCAGTCTTCTCACCATGACTCCTGGGAAAATCTGATTCATGTTTCTGATGCTGCTATTGGAAGTGTCCTCAGCCTGTTGGAAATCTCTGAGCTGTGGGGTGGGGATGTCTGTGGACCACAGGCTAGTTCCAAGGCCAAGTTGACCAAATTCAAATCGTAACAGCCAATTAGGGTCTTATTTAAGGAACTTTGTTTGGATTCTAACTGGTGTCTCTATGATGTTGGACTATACAAATAATCAGCCTTTAAAAAATTGTGACTTACAGGTGATTGTTTCATGAAAAATAAGTCAATTGTAGCATTTCCCATTTTACAAAAAAGCAAGGCAAAAGTGATTTTTTTCCCTTTGACAATATCCATAGAAAACAGAGCATAATGGAAAACCAAATCTGTCAATTGTCAGTTTTAGCTAAGGTGATTTTAAAACTTAACTTGACCAGAACTGTTTCAGTTTTCTCTGATAGCCTGGCATATTTATTAGCCCTCCCCCCTTCAGTGTCAGAAGTATGCAAGTTTAGACAATAAATTTTGATTTTGTTCTATTTTTAAGTATGTAATTACCTTTTGATTTTTAGGTAGGCGTACTATCTTAAAACGATGCATGAAATATGTTAGGATTTAAGAAGGTGAACAATTAACTTTCTGAAACATGCTCCTCCCAACAAATTAAAGCCTTCCCAGTCTATGCAATTAAGAAGTTATATCGAGTCCTCCTATGTGGAACTATTAACATAGGGCTAAAATAGAATTAAACTATTTGCGAAAAAGGGAGATCATTGTTTGAGTCTATCTGGGCATCTAGGGTATCTGCCAAGTGCACTGCTCCTGGTCTCTGGAACTATGCTGGTGACCATTCACATGGCTAGAGGACACTTGCGCTATGATGTTCTCCTTTCTAGGGGACCAGGCAGTTGTTTGGTCCAGGCATTTTTGTGACCCAAGCACGCCCACCCGAGACCTTCTTGGCACTCCACATACTGTAATTTTGGAATCAGTATGATCACATGGAGAAACTTGTGTTATAAAAAGTGTGAACTGTGACTTCATGGGAAAACTCTTGTGATGGAGAATAAAGTTGGAAAAGAGGAGAGAGAAACAATGAGGAAGTAGAACTTTGGCATTGGTTCCAGCTTTGCCTGAAGCACAGTTGTCTCCCTGTCCTTGCCACCATCTCGTTCTGCAGTCTTTCTTGTACCCAGAATTCTGGTAAAATGCTTTCCTCTGCCTTAAACTGGCTTGAGTTAGAGTTCTGACTAGTAAAGCACTCCTGTGATCTCAGCTGCAGTTTTGTTCTATTTTTAAAATCTACACAATAAGACAATTTGGAGGTAGGGATTATTTTTTTGGTCCTGTTGGGATGGTTGCTATAAAACAGCAGTCTATGTTCTGGCAGAGAGAAGAAGGTGGAGTTCACAAGAGAAAAGGAAGGAACACCCAGGAATACTTTGGGTCTATCAGCAAAAGCAGAAGGTGGCTGCTTGGTGGTGTGGAGCGAAGAAGTCTATTAAATTTAAGGTAAATGAATTTGTTATAACAAAATAGAGAGAATGTAAAAAAAAAAGGATTTTTAATATTTTTGTTGCGAATAGATCAAAACATCCATCAAACATTTAAAATAGTTTAAGAGAATAGACTGCATTTTTTATGTGTACAGAATTGGAGCCCAGTTAAGTTTTAAACAGAACAAAAATATGTTAGCAGTGATGGGCAGTTAGGCTTTGCTGATATACAATAAATGACTGAGATTTGACACAACAGGTGGTTAGTTCCTCTGTGAGTCTAAGACAGCTCCCTCTGTGGGATGGCTTAGGGTAACACATATCAGCATCTAACAGAAGGGAAGCCTGGGGTCCTGCATTGTCCATGAAAGGCTTCTGCAGGATGTGATGTCACTTCTGCTCTCCTGTCATTGTCAAACAAGATGTATGGGCATGTGAGGTTTTGAAAATTGATTGCAACGTGTAACTCTCCCATGTCTCTGGCAGAGATAAGCTGAAAATATCTTTGAGTGTATATATTCACCACAATCTAATTGTGAACAGAAAATCTGGAACCCTGGATCAGAATTCCTATTTTCCCATTTCATATATCAGTATACTGGACTTTCCAACAGGAAATTTTTCTTTGATTTATGGATATATTAATGTACTCAGTATACAATGTCCCTAAGTCCTGTCTCTCTCTATAGAAAGGATATAATAATGCTTTCCAGATATATTTTGTTGACAGAATTATATGCACACACCAGTATGTAAAGAGTTTTGAGAATTTGGATGCCCTATTCAAATTGCAAAAATATGTAGTAGTGGTAATATTTACTCTTTTACCCCCTCATTTTTTATGAACCACTGTTTTCCTGATTATTCATGATGTTACTTTTAAATGTGAATATATTCTAAGAGAGCATACATTACAAAGTTATCGATGACCTTAAATCATATTTAAAACCATAAGCGTTTTTCATTACTTATGATCCCTTATACCAAAATATATACTTCTCTCTCTCCAAGCAGCTTAGAATTGTGTCCTTTTTTATAAATTCAGGTTTTAAATAAGTCTCATCCATTAATTAAAAAGCATGACATATGTCATTAAAGTTTATGTAACCTGGATTTTTTTCTTTTAAGTGCAATTTCTTATAAAACCTTAATTTCTCGAGAATGGGGAAAGTTCATCCTTTTAGAAAACTTTTTTAAAACTGATTTCCTAAAGAAACTTAGGCATACATTCCACATCTTCACATATGTCAGAAGTACAGAAAATGTTGCTTACCTAAAATATATTTTCATCCTAGATCTTTCCTTCAGTTTGTTGTAATGAGGGTAGAGATATAAAAGAGGCAAAATGTTATATCTTCTTTGAATTCTCAGTAGGAAACATTTGCTTAACTTCAGGTGGTTGTATTTTGTTATGATTCATTAAGAAATTTCCACTGATCTGTGACATAATGTTTTAGTCCTATAGAACTTTACAGCTCTGATTTATAATGTTGAGATTAAAAGACTAACTTCAATAGAACATTAAAATTGCATAGATAGATTGTTAATTCAAAAAACAAGCAGACAAATTTATAACAAACACTTCATGCATCTGAGAGAAATTTTGTAGGGGAAATGACCCTTTTGTAGATGATTTGAATATATCCAAAGAATTAGGTAATGCACTTAGAAAATATTTCTTCTCTACCCCCAGAGTATTTCTATTTCTATCGCTCACTTAAAAAAAATCACTTCTGACATGTATGTTTCTGATCGCCCCTTTTCTTTTACTTGCTGACTCCTATTACCCAGTTTACTCATTTTGCTTTCAATTTAGTTGCCTTCTGCCACTTTTATGGTCTCCTGTCTCTCACTATTTCTTTGGGACTAGTACTTTTATTTTCTTCCCCAAGATTTTGTCAAAAGTAATTGTTCTAAGGCACCTTTTTAAATTCAAGAGTTTCTTTCTTAATCATTTTAAATTATGTTACATAATATATGCAATCCCACTTTATTTTTGTAGGCCTTCATCATCTTCATGGCATTTATATCCAAGTTGAATGTAATTTATGGATGTTCATAATTATTCATGTGGAGGTACCTGAAAATCGCCATGGCAAAACTCGGTCTTCCTAACTTTAACATTTATTTCTTTAGTACTGTCCAGGAGAGCTTTTTGCCATGGAGAGATGTTCTATATCCGCTCTGGTTAGTGTGGTAGCTGCTGGCTACAAAAGGTTATTAAGGACTTGCAGGTTTGCTAATGGATCTGAAGAGCTGAATTTCAATTTCATTGAAATCTTATCAACTTGAATTAATAGCCACACATGATTAGTGCCTCCCATACTGGACAGTGCAGTGAGATGAGTAGTGGGGACTTATTGTTTTTCCCAGCTAAGTGTCGTTACACTACCAAATAGTGTTGGCCCTGCTACCTAATGCTGCATTATATTTATGAAGTTTACATCCTATATTCTGCTTGTACCAGTCTTTCCCTGAGGAGACATTCAGAGCAACCAGAAAGGATGATGAAAGATTTATGAATAAGTCAGTGAGTTCCCCAAATTAGAAGATGCCATCGCCTCCCTGAAGTCATCCTTGACCTCTCCCGGATTTCTTTCCCCTTGTCCCTGCTGCAGTAGATCCTCTGCCTCTCAATTGACATGGCAGGTTAGGGCTCACTCATAGTTCTTTCCAGCTTCTACCTGGCATTACTGTTATTCATGTACCTGTGATGTGTGAAATCTTGGTGTTTCTGTGATACCAGTGATCTAAAGGTGACTATCAGTCATAGGTCTCCCAGAGTCTTTACTGTGGGGCTAGAGCTTGGAGAAGATGCATGACCTCAGGTTGAGAAGCTTACCTCTTATTTCTCTTCACAAGTGGCTCTGGTAAACTCTGATTTCACACACATTTACCCATGGCCTTCCTCTGTAACTCATTTGAATATTTCCTCTGCTTAGTTCTTTTTCCATTTTTACCTCCAAGACAGTATTCTGATGTGCCTTTGGCATCTCAAGCAAATTATTTTTATGGGGAGGGTTTTTATCTTCAAATTATTATTTTTACAGTATTATAGTAAACGAGTAGTGAATGGTAGGGCCATTAGAGGAAACGCTAAGCACCATTACCTTTTCTTGATTAGTGAGTCTAGCTAATTCTTTTTCAGACTGTTTATTCAGTGTCTAAAAAACAATCTGTAACAGCTATGACTTGGTAAACTGTGGTTTTATTAGAAAAACGATCACACTGTGAACATAAATGTTTCAGGCCAGAACCAACAGGTGAACATACATAGTTTAATGACTTCCCTGTTATTAACAGCCATAGTCTGCTGGAGTTACAAATGCAGTGACATTTCCATGCTGGTTTCTGAACTGTCTCTGCTGAACATCTGTGTGTGCAGAATTATCCGTGCTATGTCCCTTTGACCTGTTTTATTTGAACTGTTCGCGATGTGAATGTTTTTAGCCACTAAATCCAAGTTCAGGGTGTGATTCACAGCTGGGTGATGATAGGTAATTGGACAGAGAACTTACCGGGGGCATGAGAGCATTAAAGATTCCATGTTCTCAAAGGAAAGCATTTTTTTTTCAAAAAAAGGAAAGTAATATTGGGAGGGGAATTTTTTTTAAAATTTTCCTAAAGAAAGTGAGTAGACTTTTCAAAGAAATTCTGTTTCAAAAACAGGCCAAATATTTTAGCAAAGTGCTTAAGATTATGTAGCCAAATAGTAAATCTTAGTATTTTCTCAACACTCAAGTTAATGGATCTTTTCAAAGACCAATTTATGGGAATTGGATATGTGAAAATGTATCTATGGGCTATTTGGCCATGAAGAAATCACAACACTCAGTAGCTACAACTCTTTCATGCATAACAACTCAATATAATTTTAGAAAGTGAAATCAGGAAACAGATTTTTTCTAACCCCATAGCACTGTTTTTAAGAATTATTACTTTTAGTTTTATAAATATAGTATGTGCTCTTTTTTAATGGTGGAAATAGGGAAGATGATTTTTTTTTTTGGACACAAGAAACAGAAGAGTTTCTTTCCCTATACATCTTATCAAAGTGTTTTTAAAAGAATAGAGCCAAGGTACAAGGCATGTTTGTTCCACAACCAATATAGTGTAAACATAGTGTTTTACAACCATCCCAATCTGGGTAGGTTCATCATCATTGGTTGTAGCAACTAAAGAAGAATGTCAAGAGCTCTTGGTGGAGTTTACCGCTTTTTTTTTTTTTTTTTTTTTTTTTGGAGACTAGGTCTCGCTATTTTTGCCCAAGGAACCACAGGCTCACGTTGCCCGTGGTACAATGGACTCAAGTGATCCCCAGCCTCAGCTTCCCAGGTAGCTGGGATTAAAGGTGCGCACCACCACGTCCAGCTATTTTTGTGTTGCCCCGAGCGGGGCTCGAACCGCTATCCCTAGCCCCAGCCGCTTCATAGGCTGAAGCTTACAGGCACCAGTGGATTTTACAGCTTTAATGCTTTTGGTGAACCAGGCACACAAGCACACCAAGCAGGGAGCTGAAACAGTTGTATGGCAAGCTAGCAGACTAGGCAGGAAGGTGGGGATTCTGGCAACCCACCCAGACTTCCTGCTCCCTGGAATCTTTACACTCTTTTTTCTGGGCTTCCTCTTGTGTTCTCTTGGCTTTTTGTTTTCCCCAAGTTCCCTTTGCATTCTCCTGCTCTCTTCCCTCAAGGTGAGGCTGCTCTTTAATCCCATTCCTTCCTAGGCCCAGGTATGCACACTTCTACATGTGACTCCCCCATTAGACCCAGGTATAGCAATCATGGAGAGGGTGCAATACCACAGGCGCTGGTCATAGAGGCTAATGGTGGAAGTGTAAAAAACCCTTCATAATTCATTTGCCCTACACATGGCAAGATGTGAATGGTAGTTAGAGTGTGCTAATGGAGTCGTAACACAGACAGTACTCCCCTTTGTCAAGCAGCTTGCCCAGTCTTGGCCCAGGTCTGGTATGGCAATGTAGAATGAGCAAAATTGGCAGTATATTGATGAATGGAAGAATTAAAGTGCTTCACATATGGCTTCATTTTATTCAGTATTTTCGTGATCACTTTCGATTAAAATTTAGGATAAAGATCTTTCAAAAATTTCAGATTTTTGATCATTCACAGCTATTGATTTTTGACACATACGATAATGCCAATCAGAACTCAGATTACCCCACAAGCTTCAACTTTATAAAGCTACCAAATGGGAAAAAGGTAAATTGCCTTAAATTAGAGAATTTCAAATACCCCTCTCTGAGGCTGAGTCTTGATTGACTATTTAATTTTTTCCCAGTGCTCCAATTTCATTTCCCATTAGTTTGTTTGTATGTATCCTTAGCATATGGGTGAGGAGCACAGATTTTTGGAAAATGGTTGCCCTCAGGTTTTCATTTGGCCCTCGCTTAAAATGACTCAACTAGCGACAACAGATGCTTAGAAAATGTCTGTCTTACCTAGTGTTAACAGAAGCATCATCTCCAGATGTTCTCATAATACTTTGGAAATATAAAAGGACATTGAAAAAAATAGCAAATTTCCACAGGAGAGGCGAACAAGAGGGTAGGGGATTTAGACACTTTAGTATGTGAAGAATAGACATGACAGCAACTAGAACTTTGAAAATTATAAATTTAGGTAATTATAGTTCAAATAGATTATGGATTCAAATCTATTTGTCCATGTCAACTAGATTATGGACATGATACCCATGTCCATATCAACACCCCCATGCCTAGATATCTATCTATTATTTCATCTGTAGATGCTATCTATGCCTATTTTCATATTTATATTATTAATGAAGGTGTGGACTTAACTCTGTGTGACTCCAATAGGCAGAGCAGAAACAATGGTTTGGAACACAGATGTAGGCAGATTTTGCTCCATATAATTTAGGTTCTGTACCCTTTACAGATAAAAAAAATGAACAGAATCTCTTTAAGTAGAATTGAACTATTGTCAATGATAATGTACAGGTAGGAACTGGGAAATTATGTCAGTGACCCATAGAAAGTATTCACATATTGGGAGAGAGATCACACTTGATCACACTTGAAGATTTCAGTTCTCCCAGTTCTTATATTCTGTTAGGTTCTTTACTAGTTTTGTATTTTATGAAGGAAAGAAAAAAATGAGACATGGTTTATAATGGAGACAATGAATATTTAACAAAATATTTCAGAAGAACTGGAAACCTTTCTGCTATGATTCTGGGAAAAAGACCATAAGTGCTGACCATATTTAAATTTTTAGAGTATTTTTATTTAGTTCATTATAAAATTACTTTATAGGCCTGTATTTTTATTTTTATTTTTGTACCAGAACTCTTAATAACTTTAGCTCAAGACTGAAAGTAGGGATAAGGAGTCACAAATGAGAGTGCCAGCTATGGGCAGGCAGGGATATTGACTAGATAGCGTAAGGTTAGGATTCCAGGAATATACTGGAGTGAATCAGTCTAGCAAGCAGAAGGCTAAGCAAAAGAATAGTTACAGGAGATTGCTCCAGATAGCTCCCTAAATCTTGAAGCATTCTTTGTTTCTTATTTGGACCTACAAGTACAGGAAGGAAGTATAAGAGCTAGGCGGTAGCAATGTTAGTGATTATAATGCAACACTCATTCCAACTGTGCTGACTGCCAGGTATTTGACAAATTGTTTAATTCCAGGAATTCATAGAACTGCATTTTATGCGAACATTTGCAATACCAGAGTTTGCCTAGAATAGTTTTCCACAAGCAACCCAACATCAAGTTTTCCTACAAGTTTTCTTTAACAAGCCTTCCCTTCAGATGACTCATTTATATCACCCGAGTTTTTAAAAAATTATGATAGTTAATCATTAATGCAAACCATGTAATCCTCATTGAAATTAAAGAAGCCCCTAATGTCTGATTAGAAACATTAACTTCCTTTACTACTAATTATTGTCATATTCTATTTTTAAAAACACCACTCATACAGTTCTTTTTCTATTTATGTATCTATACTTATGTTGAATAGACTGAATCAGAAATCATTGTATTAAGATAAAAGAGTTAATTTGTGCTTTCTATATAATTTGTATTTTCATTGGGTATATATTGGCTTAGGTTGTTTTAATAGCTGCGTTCAACATAGGAGTGTATATATCCCTTTGAATTAGTATTCTTGTATTATTCACTGAGACACTTAGGCATGGAATTGCTGGATCATATGGTAGATATAGTTTTAATATTTCAAGAAACTTAAATATAATTTTTCATAGGGACTATAACAGTCTACATTTCTACCACAACGTGTACTAAGAAAAAGTATTCCTTTTGCTTCACGTTGGCAATAGTTCTTTGGGTTTGGTCTTTTTGATATGGACCATACTTAGAGACCTGAGATGAGATATTAATGTAGTTTTTATTTGCATTTCTTTGATGGTAATACATGATGAACACTGTTCCATATGCTTCTTGGATAACAATTTTTTCTTTGAAGAAATGTCTAGTTAGGTTTTTTCCATTTTCATGTTATAGGGTTGTATTAATTCTCTATAGATCTTGGGTTTTAGATGCTTGTTAGATATATGATGTGCAAATATTTTCTGTTACTCATTAGGGCATCTTTTCATTGTAATGAAGTTTATTTCACCATGAAGAATACTTTTAATTTGATAGAGCCCCATTTATTTATTTTTGCTTGTTTTCTTTATTTTTGGAATAGCAAAGTCATCCCTAAGTCAATGTCACAGAGTGCTTTGTCTATGTTTTATGGTTAGAGGTCTTACATCTAAAGCTTTGTTCTGTGTTCAGTTAATTTTTGTGTAATTTTGTTGAAGAAAAACCTCTTTCTCCATTGTATGGCTTCAGCATCTTTTTCATAAATTAAATGTTCATAGAAGTGTGGCTTTATTTCTGTACTATTAGTTCTGTTGCATTGACCTGTATGTCTATTTTTACTTCAATACCATACTGTTTTAATCATAGTAGTTTTTGTAGTATAGTTTGAAGTCCCAGAGTGTTATAAACTTTATCCTTTTTTTTGTAAGGGATTCTTTCACTATTTGGGGTCTTTTGTGGTTCTATATAATTTCAGTATATTTTCTCTGTTTCTTTAAAGAATGTCATTGAATCTTTGGTAAGTATTGCATTTATTCTATATATTAAGTTAGATAGGGTGACCACTGTAACATTCTTCCAGTTCATTAGTAAGGAATAACTTTACACTTTCTTTTAAAAATATTGTGTTTTATTTCTTTTAATGATGTTTTGCAGTTTTCATTGTTAGTTCTTTTATCTTTTATTAATTTTATTTCAAGCAATTCCTTTCTTTTTGATGTGATTTTAAATGGGATTGCTTTCTTGATTTTTTTCTCTATTTCATTGTTTTCATATAAGAACACAACAGATTTATTATATATTGATTTTGTAGCCTATAGCCTGTAATTGCTTGATTAATTTAATTTTTTCTAACAGTTTTTTTTAAATCAGAGTCTATAAGGTTTTCTGTGTAGATTATATTATCTGTAAATATTGATAATTTTACCTTTTCTGTTCCAATTTGAGTTACTTTAATCTTCCTCTTGTTTAATGGTTCTAGGATGAAACTCCAATATTATGTTGAATAGTAGGAGTGAAATGGGGATTCTTGTACCTGGTATTAAAGGAGAACCTTTAAGTTTTTCAACTTTAAGATGTTCTATGAGTTTTCCATTATAGTCTTTATCATTTTGAGGTGTATGGCTTCTGTCCCAACTTTACTGATATTTTTAAAATCATTAATAGATGCTTAACACTCTCAAATACTTTTTCTGCATCTATCTATAAAATCATATGATTTTTCCTTTTGATGATGTGGTAATGTACATTGATTTGCATTGGATATTGAACCATCCTTGCATTCCAGGAATAAATCCTACTTTGTCATCACACATGATACTTTTAATGTATTGGTGACTTTGTTCTAATGTTGCTGAGAAATTTTGCATCTGTGTTTATCAGGGATACTAGCCATTATCTTTTTTTGGATGACATTTAACTTATCTTTCCCAACTGAACAATGATAAACTTTCTCTGGGAATCTGTAACTAACTTAGAATATTTAATCATCACTTTTTTGGTATTACATATCTATCTTTATTAGTTAATATGGTCATATTGCAGTATAATTTTGTAGTATAATTTGTCTAGGTAAAGTATAATAGCTGACATATGATAAATATTAAAGAACTTTTGAATTTATTTGAATTATATCCCCTCAATATAAATTATACTCTTCAATTATATAGTTCTAATGGCAGTAACTGCTCTGAATAAAGTCTTCTGAATTCAAATTTATATTTAACTTTTTGAATTTTTAAAAATTTAAATTAATATAAGTTAAATTGCCTTCAGTTTTTACATATGGGGAAATTTTTTTAATTTGAAAAATTCATTTTATTGATTTGTCACATTTGTGCATTAATTGATCCCTCCTCCTCCCTCCGTATCCCCCCTCCGTATCCCTCCTCCAGTCACTCCATCTCCCATTTTTCTGCGATTTGTTGGTTGGTTAAGTTGATGTTCAGTTGTTGGTTGTTCGGCCTGTTGTTCTCTTCTGATATCTGATAAATGTGTGGTTTTTTTTTTGCATATATATATATATTTATATTTATATTACATTAGTCCATTATTGTGTACCCTGGGGCTTTCCCACTTCACTAATATTTGTTAACTATCCTGATCTTTTGTGCTCTTCACCTCCCCCACCTTCTTCCCCCTTCTCCTCTCTCGCTCCATGGTTCAGTCCCATTGGTTATTTTAATTTTTTCTTATTTGTTTGTTTGTTTTTCCCTATATCCATCATATAAGTGAGACCATCCTGTACTTCTCTTTTTTCTTTTTGACTTATTTCTGCTAATATGAGTCTTTCTAGTTCCATCCAGGTTGCTGCAAATGACATGTTTGTCCTCCTTGATGGATGCGTAGTATTCCATTGTGTATATGCACCACATTTTTTTTAGCCAATCATCTGTTTTGGGGCATTTGGTTTGTTTCCAATTCTTGGCAATTGTAAACAGGGCTGCAATGAACATGCACATACATGTGTCCTTTTGAATTAATGTTTTCATGTCCTCTGGGTAGATTCATAATAGTGGGATTGCTGGGTCGATTGGTAAGTCCACATTCAATTGTTTGAGGGTCCTCCACACAGTCTTCCATAGTGGCTGGGCCAGTTTGCACTCCCACCAGCAGTGTAAGAGAGTTCCTTTTTCTCCACATCCGCGCCAACATTTGCTGTTGTCTGTTTTATTTATATGGGCCATTCTTACTGGTGTAAGATGGTATCTCAGTGTGGTTTTACTTTGCATTTCCCTGATTATTAGTGATGTGGAGCATTTTTTCATATGACTATAAGCCATTTGTATCTCCTCTTGGGTGAAGTGTCTTTTTAGTTCTTCTCCCCATTTTTTGAGTGGGTTTTTTGCTTTGTTTTTGTTGAGCTGTAGGAGCTCTTTGTGAATCTTTCTTATCAGACCCTTGTCACTTGTTTGGAGGGTGAAAATTTTCTCCCAGTCAGTTGGGTTTCTTTTTGTTTTGTTTATTGTCTCTTTTGCTGAACAGAAACTTCCTAGTTTGATACAGTCCCAGCTGTTTATGTTCTCCTTCATTTTTTTTTGCCAGCTGTAGTTGTTTCCCCAAATGGATTTCTGAGGTGAAATTCATGAAGGGTTTTGCCCAGGTTTTCTTCTGTGTATTTTATGGTTGCAGGTCTCACTTTCAGGTCCTTTATCCATTTTGAGTTAATTTTTGTAGAGGGTGTGAGGGTGTGTCCTGGTCCATTTTTTTTTTACAAGTTTTGATCCAGTTTTCCCAGCACCATTTACTGGAGGCTATCCTTATTCCACGGTATGTTTTTTGCCCCTTTTCCAAAGATTTATTGACCATATATGTGTGGTTTTATTTCTGGATATTCAATTCTGATCCATTGGTCTGTTTGTCTGTTTTTGTACCAGTACCATGCTGTTTTAAGTATAATGGCTTTGTAGTACAGTTTGAAGTCTGGAATAGTAATACCTCCGTTTTCTCTTCTGTTTGTCAAAAGGGTTTTGGCTATTTGGGGTCTTTTGTTGTTCCATATGAATTTCACTAATTTTTGTTCTATCTCTTTAAAATATGTCATTGGGATCGTTACTGGGAATTGCATTGAATCTGTAGATAGCCTTTGGTAGTATGGCCATTTTGATAGTGTTGATTTTTCCGATCATGAACAGGAAATGTCTTTCCATTTTTTTACATCATCTTCTATTTCTTTTAAGAATGTTTTATAGTTTTTTTTTTTTTTTTGTATAGGTCTTTTACATCTTTTGTTAGGTTGATTCCCAAGTATTTGATTTTCTTTGGTGCAATGGTAAATGGGGTGTTTTTTCTAATTTTTTCTTCTTCTGATTGATTCTTTGCATATATGAATGCTGTTGATTTTTGTGTGTTGATTTTGTATCCAGCTACCTTACCAAATTGGTTTATTATTTCAATCAGTTTTTCTGTTGATTTTTCTGGGTTCTCTACATCGAGAATCATATCATCCATGTATAATGATAAATTTAGTTCTTCGTTCCCTATTCAGATTTCTTTTATGTCTTTCTCTTGCCTTATTGCCCTAGCTAGGACTTCCAGAACTATGTTGAAAAGGAGTGGAGAGAGTGGGCATCCTTGCCTGTTTCCGAACCTTAATTGGAATGGTTTCAGTTTTTCCCCATTGAGGATGATTTGCTGTGGGTTTGTTGTATATAGCTTTTATTATGTTCAGGTATGATCCTTTTATACCAATTTGTTCCAGGGCTTTCATCATGAAAGGATGCTGAACTTTATCAAATGCTTTTTCTGCATCTATTGATGTGATCATATGGTTTTTGTTTTTCTCTTTGTTTATGTGGTGAATTATGTTGATTGATTTTCAAATATTGAACCATCCCTGTGCCCCTGGGATGAATCTCACTTGGTCATGATGGATGATCCTTGCAATGTTGGATTCGGTTTGCCAGGAATTTGTTTAGAATTTTTGTATCTGTGTTCATTAGGGATTGGTCTGTAGTCTGTAGTTCTCTTTCTTTGCACTATCTTTATTTGGTTTTGGAATTAGTGTAATGTTTGCTTCATAGAAGGTATTTGGTAGCTTTCCTTCTTTCTCAATTTTTTGAAAGAGTTTTAATAGTACCAGTGTTAGTTCCTCTTTGAATGTTTGGTAGAACTCATCTGTAAAACCATCAGGACCTGGGCTCTTGTTTTTAGGGAGAGTTTTGATGACTGCCTCAATTTCACTGCTTGTGATTGACCTGTTTATGTTTTCTATTTCTTCTTTGTTCAATTTTGGATGACTGTATTGTTCTAGGAATTTGTCCATCTCTTCCAGGTTGCTGTATTTGTTTGCATATAGATGTTCGTAGTAGTCTCTAATTATCTTTTGAATTTCTGCTGGATCTGTTGTAATATCTCCCTTTTTGTTTATGATCCTGTTTATTTGAGTTTTCTTTTTTCTTTTCTTTGTAATCCTTGCCAGGGGGTTGTCAATTTTATTTATTTTTTCAAAGAACCACCTTTTGGTTTTATTTATCTTTTCGATGGTCTTTTGGTTTCTATTTCATTAATCTCTGCTTTTATTTTTGTTATTTCTTGTCTTCTGCTGGGTTTTGGATTTTTTTGTTGCTCTTTTTCTAAGTCCTCAAGTTGGGAGATTAACGTATTTCTTTGGACTGTTTCAATTCTTTTTGTTTGGGCCTGTATAGCTATGAACTTTCCTTGTAGTACTGCTTTTGCTGCGTCCTACACATTTTGGAATGTTGTGTCATCATTGTCGTTTGCCTCCATGTAGGTTTTAATTTCTTCTTTGATTTCCTCTTTTACCCAGTGATCTTCCAGAAGCCCGTTGTTCAGTCTCCATGTAGTGTTTACTCTCCTTATTTTCTTTTTATTGTTGATTTCTAAGTTGATGCCTTTATGATGGGAGAAAAAGGTTGGTATTATTTTAATCTTTATGTATTTGTTCAAGTTTGTCTTGTGGCCTAATACATGATCAATTTTAGAGAATGGACCATGTGCATTTGAAAAAAAAGTGTATTCTTTTCCTTGGGGGTGTAGTGTATATTACTTATATATTATATATATTATATATATATATTATATATAGTGTATATTATATATATTATATATATATTATATATAGTGTATATTACTTATATATTATATTATTATATATATATTTATATTTATATATATATAAAGTTCATTTGGTCTAGCTCTTCCTTTAAAGCTTTTGTTTCTTTGTGTAGTTGCTGTTTGTTGATTTGTCTTTTGTTGAGAGTGGCATGTTCACATCTCCTACCACGTATGTATTCTCATCAGTATTTGAATTCAGTTCTACTAGTTGTTGTTTTATGAATTTTGGTGCTCCCTCATTAGGTGCATATATGTTGATTATTGTTATGTCTTTTTGGTGGATTGACCCTTTAGCCATTATGTAGTGGCCATCTTTATCTTTTGTTACTTTTGTTAATTTGAAGTCTGCTCTGTCTGATACAAGAATGGCAACGCCTGCTTTCTTGTGGGGGCCGTTTGCTTGTAGTGTAGTTTTCCAGCCCTGCACTTTCAGTCTATACTTATCCTTAGTAATCAGATGTGCTTCTTGGAGGCAACAGAATGTTGGGTTCTGTTTTCTGATCCAGTCTGCAACTCTTCATCTTTTGATTGCTGAGTTTAGACCATTGACGTTTAGGGTGATTATTGATATTTGCGATTATAATGGTTTTGTGATGGTCATTTGGGGTTTATTTTGTGTTTTTGTTTTTTGTATTTGTTCTTCTTATGGTTTTGATCTTGAGGCCTCCAGCAAAATTTCTTGGAGTGGGGGTTTAGTGGTAGCAAATTTCTGAAGACTTTGTCAGAGAAGGTTCTAATTTTTCCTTCGTAGAGGAAGGATAGCTTTATAGGGTAGAGTATTCTTGGCTGGCACATTTTTAAAATATGGAATGCTTCACAAATTTGTGTTTCATCCTTGTGCAAGGGGCCATGCTAATCATCTCTGTATCATTCCAATTTTAGTATATGTGCTGCCGAAGCGAGCACATATGGGGAAATTAAAGTGTAATAATGACAAGGTTCTAGTTCAGTACAACCTATACTGACTTTCTAAGTCTATTTAGTTTGATTGTTGAAATACATTATTGGTCTTGTGTTCTCTGTAAGAGTCACCTATCATTTTTATGGAGATCCTTTGGTAGGAACTGCCACAGGGGCTTATAAGGAGAGTATGTATGCATGCATACATACATGTGATGACAAATACTGGCTATAAGCACGAGAGGCAAATTAGGTTATTTGTCCCCACTAGCACAATGAATTCCACATGAGTTAGAAAGTGTCAGAATAATATGATATGAGCTTGGATAATGTTTATAAATATCTATCTGAAGTTTTATTATTTCACATATTAATTATTTGAAAAAAATCATTTTTAGCACAGCAATAATTTTGAATTACAGCCTGGAAATACAATTACCACAAAAATAAATACCGGAAAAATATGATCTTGTGGCAGTTGTAAATAGCTGGGGAAAATTAGATCCATTCTGATAGCCAGTGTATATAATGAGCCTCAAACATGCAGGCATTTATTCTTCTCTACATCCAAATTCTGCAAAAACAATGGCAAGCTCCTATCTGACATTGAGTGTTTCTTCTTGGGTTTTGCTGAAGTTCCAACTTATTATTTCTGGCACCTTTCACAGCAATGCCTAGTGGTTACAGCAGCAGACTTTGATCAATAAAGGCTCTGGCCAATGGGTGTAACTGGAATTGAGTTATATTGAGAATGGTTCATCTGTTTATTCTAGCAGCACCCAGTGGTACCGTTAGTGTTTCCTTTCAAAAACTTTTGGCTGAGAGTTTCAAGATTTGATATTTTTAATTCTCTAGTGTAAAATTCATCAGAGATGTTTTAACTTTTTAAACTACATAGTCTGGGCTGGTGAACACATTCAGAAATACTGTTTGGTGAATAATCCTTCACTGATTTCAAGGGGAAAATTTACTTAGATTTCATACTTCTCTTTTTTTTTTCTGATCCAAATTATTAAGTTTATAAAAATTTTATCATTGCATCATATGGAAGAAATGAGTAGTAAACTGCAGAAGTAAAAAGTTATGGCAAACTCATTCTGTACTTTGCTTGATAAGGGTTCCACAATTTATATTTTGCTTAAAATCTTGACTACTATTAACCTAGATTGACAATGGATCCAGTCTTAAGTGACTAAATACCTGGATTTTTATAAGGCTATTTTTTCTCAAAAACCTCAAGCAAAAGTTATATTGATATTTCCCATTAAATACTACAGAAATTAACCAGAGGCATCCTACTGTATGAGTGTAACAATAAATCCTGATGTGCTCCTTTACACCAAAGCTCATCACAAAGAGAATGTAAGATTCCCACAAAGCAGATTCTATATACCTACCATGTATATCCTGTACCTCTTTGAAGATGTAAGTTTTTTTTCTACCACTTAGAGTTTACATTTCCTTAAGATTTTTGATAAGAAAAAGTCTATATGTGCATCTCATTGTATGAAATTGAAAAGTTTCCTAAAATTGTTAATTTCAATTAAAAAATGAGTGATAACTTTTATTGAGCACTCTCGCATTCAAAACATAGCTTTGGACATTTCCTTTTATGTCTTCAGATACTGCTTTATCTTCTGTAGCATGTTATTTCCACCATAAAATACTTCAAGTATATTTAGAGAAATTGACCTTTTAAGAAACCTTGCACCATTTTTTTTTTGGTAAATAGTTACCAAAGTCTTTTATTTTGTAAACATTGCTTATCTATTTTAGTCATTTAATATGTTACTTATTATATGCTTGTCTCTAATGCTCCCAATGTGTTGCTAATAGGGTTTCTCAACTGGGGCTCATGGATGGGCTTCCTAGAATTATTGACACCTTCTGCAGTTGATGGCACATGTTCTGTGTATGAGCAAAAATGTATTTTTATGGGGTTTGAAGGACCAGTTTTTATACATATGCCTTAGCAGAAAACAAAAGACTATTATAGCTCTAAATGTTTGTAAAATTTGCTGCTCAGGAAAGGAGACATTTCAAGAAAATTTCCACTACATTCAGGGGCTGGAACATTTTCCTATATTGGAATTCTGGGAAAGAAGGAAAAAAAAAACTGGTAAAGGATTTTGAAGAATATATAAGACTTTACTGGATATCAGAATCACATAATTATATTTGTAAAAACTGCAAAGTAGGTTTAATTTCCGTGATTTATAATAGTAAGTTCAGCATGTATACATATTTGTTCAATAGGATGTTAATTACATAATTTGTATAGAGTCAGACCTGTGTTGGTTACTAACACCTACCAATTAAAGTGCTTTAGTTGACAGTACAGAAGTCAAAGAAGTGCGACCACTTGATACTTCAGAAGGGAGATATTGGGAAAGTAGACAGTTCCAGAGCACTTGGTGATTTAATCAGGTTGATTTTGCTAGGTGACTGAACACTCTGTAGCCTGCAGAGCAACAGTCTCTAACATGGATCACACGGGCTCCTGGACATAGATGAAGACTATCTCAGGGGCAGAAGAGTGTGTTCTTAATCCTATAAAATCAATTTCCAAAGCTTCAGTTTCCATATTTGATTATTCCTAATGTGAATTAGTGTCACTATTCACCTAATAAGTGGTTCTCTTTTTTTTTATTCAAATTCATCTCTTTCCACACTTAACTAAAAAGTAATAGCAAATGTAGATCTTACCTATTCCTATTCTTAACCATGGTGTATTGCCACAAGATGGAAAGCTCTCCAGAGGGAAGTGAAGGAATAGAAATACTGATGTAGTAAGAAAAGAAAGTAAATAGTAAGAAAAGAAACGACCTATTATTATGTGTAAACCCTTTGAAACTGAGTAGTCTTCCAAGTATTTTCTTTAATACAACTGAAAGAGAATCTAAAAAAATTATTCCAGGATCTAAAATAGTTATTTTTGATAACTATATTACTAGGAAAATTTTGGCTTGTGGGAAGACATTTAGAAAGTTGAGGGATACTAATGACCCTTTTTCTATTTCTATTTTTTAAATGTTTTCTCAATTTTAATAAATAAGGAAATAGTAATAAAGACTGAAGCCACCTCATTATGGCAGTAGGTAATAATTATTCTTGAACACAGAAACTAATTTTGGCAACCTTATTTATTTTATTAAGAGATACATTTCTAAAATGCTCTCTATAATTAGCAGTTATTTACATTAATTAAACATGTTCTTTTGATCAGTTGCTTACTACTGTTAGTTGTATTAATAATCTAAGAAAAAACACATACACCTAGAGCTTGATGACCATTGAAAAAAATTAAAAATATATATATATTCTAAATATATCTAATTTAAATAGATATACATATATATGTATATATACTAATAATTTAGGAAAAAATCACTCATTTAAACCTTAAAATTAATGACCATTAAAAAAACTTTTAAATTATATATCTTCTACTATAGAGAAATGTAATAGGATAGACAAAATAGATTTTCAAACTTAAACTTTAAAGTTCTATCATAGATATGGGAAAAAATATGAATACAAGAATAAAATGGTATTATGTAAAACTTTGGTCTGTTAAAGAAAACATGGTCCTGAATATTTCAAGCGGATCATGGAGGGTGGTATCAAATATTTTTGACTTTAGATTCAACTGAATACATTTTCAATAGTGATAAAAAATTGCACTACTTAAAATCTTTATGTTTATAATACATCATTCCTTACACCCTCTATAACCAGTGGGGTATTCCATAACTTTGTAACTAGTACACCAGGCAGGAAAATTCTTGATTTATAGCATTTCCTAATTTCCATAGGGTAAAAAATTCCACCTTTGCTTATTTCAAGCTACTGATAGTTTAACAACTGAATGGCAAGATTCCTGGAAATTTAACAATTGGCTCTCATAAAGCTGTACAAGTTTTAGCACACTGCTTAAAATGTAATAATGAACATCAGAATAAAACTAGGTGAAGGCTACATCATTTGCAAGTCCTCTCATTTAAATGCCCTTGCCAGAAATTTTTATTATAAACTTATTGTTAGTATCGCTGAAACTTCAGTACTCTAAACCTCTGCTTCAGCTACTTAATGTGATCTTTTCCTTCTGTGATGATCTCAAACTTGGTCATACTTAAAAATTTAATATAAAACTTGGGAAAAAATGAGATTCTAGGGCTCCACCTCTTAACTACTTCAGAATTCCTACTGGGGGGACCCATCCATCCTTGTGGCACCAAGTCCCAAAGATGATCTAAAGGCAGCAAACCTGTGTTACTGCTCCATTGGCAAGTACTGCTCTATAGGATCAAATAAGGGGAACAAGAATTGAAACAGAAGTTTTTCAATGAAAAACAGAAAATCTCAGTGGGGCTGACTGTATCCTGCTTTTCTTAGAGAGCTTGGAGAAAACTGTTAAGACTAGTTCCTTTTGTATTTAATAAATAATTCTTAAGTTAACTATTTTTTATTTCTAAACTAGTTTGTTTTACTTTTTTACTTTTTATTGCTTTTTGTTTGTTTTTGAGACTAGGTCTTGCTGTTTTGCCTGGGCAGGGGTACCACGGACTCAAGTGAACCCCAGCTTCAGCTTCCCAGGTATCTGGGATTACAGGTGCGCGCCACCACGCCCATTTGTTTTTTGAGACCAGGTCTTGCTATGTTGTCCCAGGGCAGATCTCTAAACCGTGGGACTCAAGCAATTCCTAGTCCTGGCCTTGCTCCATAGGCTATGATTAAAGGCACACACCACCCAGTACCCGGCCTACTTTTTATTGTTTGCACTAATATATCTAAATACATTTATATATATATACATATATAATATATATTGTTATATATTATATTATATATATATACATTACATATATATATGTAATGCATCATTATCTACCCCATGCACTATTTTAGTCTTTTGTGCCCTCCCCTGCCCCCGTTCTCTCCCTCCTCCCCCTCTCCTTCTATGTTTTAGTTCTGTTGGCAGTTTTCAACTGAGTTAACTTTTGAGGCAATCCTTACTTGTAGACCGGGAGATGGGCAGGTCATTTTCTGGGATGACTTACTGTTACAAAGGCATAATGGCACCTATGAGGTTTATCTAAAGCCACAGAATGTCCTTTGGGAAGTACTGTAGCCTTTGAAAATCTTTCTCTGCCTTGACCTAGAGCCCCTTTCCTGCCCCTCAACAACCTTTGTGATTTCTCTTCACGTTTCATAACCGGTCACATTGGGAGCCTGTAAGAACTGAACAAAATCACCTATGGGAAGGTGCGATAGAAGTCAAGGGTTACATCTTGCAGCTAAAGCAAACAAAGTGTTATTTCAAATCGAAATGATATAAAAGAAGAGCTGCAAATATCCTTTCATAGATGGGTATTTGTGAGTGTCCACACTTTGCTTTCTGTGGGACCCAGAGTGTGATCATTTCTTGTTTGGCAAGAGCCGGTCTATTCTTTGGGGAGGTCAGTTCTAAAGATAACTAAAGACCCGGTGAGGTTTCATGGCCACCCAGGATCCCTGCGCTGTGATTGGACTTGAAAGTCTAAATCTGTCCTGTCCAGGGCTTTATTGTGCCCCTGATCCTGTTTCATGGATATAGCATTTGTGGACTTAGCTGTATGCTCAGTATTGTATGTTTCTCCATGGGTAATAGCTTCATGGCTTTTTTTTTTTTTTCAAAGAGACATATCAAGCTTCCTTTTGCCATTCTCACTCTGTTTACTCTTTTCCTTGGAGCAGGTTTTTCAGTAGATGGTTCCATTAATTAACCCATATCCAGGACTAAAGATGGTCCAATTCTTTACTGAGAAGGTGAAAATCAGCTCTCCATGACTCCTCATAGAGGTGCATCGCCTCAGAGGACTAGGACTGATGGTTGGATAAGGTTTCCCTCTTAATTTTCCTTTGTCAGTCTCAAGAGGCTTTTGGAATACAGAATGTTTACTTATAATCAGTAGAGAAGGTTATATTCTTATTCACGTTGCATGTGTATGAGGAATTACTATTAGATACTTCCTGCTGAGACATTCCCAGGTGCTAGCAAAGTTGACTTGTTTCCCATGAGAAAACATATTGCTCATTTTAAAAGTACCGTCCTTTGTCTTAATAGCTAATTTCCCAAGGAATGCTATGACCAGATGTAAAAGAATAATCACATGGACTCCCATCAAGCTCACAGATAGTGTGACATTAGAGTTTAATTCAAAGTCCTGACCAGTCCTGGTCCTATTTGCCTCTCTCCGTAGTCATAGGGAGCTCCATCTCCTGAAGTTGATTTGTCTTTCCTATGTGCGATTTGTATTTTCATTGTATATATTTCCATAGATAATATGAAGTTTGAATGTTTTGAAACTTTATGCGGAATAATATTGTATATATCAATCTGCATTTTTTCTGGTATTTAAATTATTTACATGTACAGTATGTAGTTTCATATAGTTCAATTTCATTTATTCTTTTGCACTACATATATTTCAATGTATTTATGTGGTTTTCTCCTTAGCTTCTCACTATTGCAAGAAATTACAGCAACAGCATTTTTGTATGTGTCTCTTTGTGTATCTAGCTGCAAATTCTCATAGGCTTTCCATGCTTAGAGTGGAATTAATGTTTAATGTTCATTTTTAGAAACTCAACTTTATTATGTTATGAGATCTTTCAATATGTTCCTTCCTGAAAGCCTTGACCTCACTTTGGTTTTTAATCCACCTATAATTAATTTTCTATACTGTATGAAGCAGGGATTATTTTTTTCAACATAGAAAATCAAATCTTAGAAAAATGTTTATCTTTTCCCCATGGGTTTTACCCCACTTCTGTACTATTCCAAATTTCCACATTTCTGACTTTCTGTTCTGTTTCATTATTGTCTGTCCTCTGTTGTTGTTGTTCTGACTCCAGTACTTTAAGTGTATAGTAAGTCTTGGTAGCTGCAGGCAACTTATTCCTCTTCAAAATATCTTAATTGCTTTTGGTCTTTTTTTTTTCTTTTGAGTTCTGTCACCATCCTTTGAAGTTTTGCACATTTTAAAAATATTCCTATGTGTTGGAAGGTTATTTTGTCATTGTCATTGCCTTCACCCATCCCTTCAGTTATTTTTACTGTTCAACATTTGATAAGTCCTTTTCAATCTGAGATGTGTGCCTTTCTATAACCTAGAGAAATTTTCTTTTATTACTTCTTTTTTTATTGTCTTGGCTCTTTCTCAAATTTAGTTAAACAGATGTTGAACATATATTAATTCTTTATGTCCCGTAGCCTTCCAAGTTTTGTCATTGTAGTCTATCTCATAGACTACATAGAGGACTCATAGAGGACTACTTAAAATTATCTTTCAGAAACAATGACAACGAATCTGTTCTTCAGGTATGTCTATTCTAGAATTCAAACCATGTACTGGTTGTTTTCATTTTACTGACCATATAGTTAATTTCTAATAACTTTACTTTTCTGATTTATTTTAAAAAATTAATGCACTTATCTCTCTCTCTCTCTCTCTCTCTCTCTCACACACACACACACACACACACACACACACTATATTAGGACCAGAACATGAAGGAAAGATAGGTTGAGGTCAATCTCTCTCTTAAAAACAACTGAGAAAGGAACTGTTAATGAACTCCAAACAGAACCCAGAAGCTTCAAACAGAGAAATTCTTGGGTATAGCCTAAATGCAATCATGCTCTTCACCTCAGTGGAAGACTGGAGAGAAACAATGGAGGCAATGCTGTGATGATTATCTTTTTATTTCTTTCTTTCAAGTGTCAGTGGAATCTTTGGTAGTTCTTTCCTGTGTGGTGTTTTGGCCCCTGGCTCTCCTGTTTTACCAATTTGCTGTTATTCTTTCAGGAATTCCTCACATTTTCTGGTTTACTTCTTTCACCCATTATCATTGCTTAATGAAGTTGTAAATTTATCCTTTATTAACAGTCTTTATGTTATCTGAAGAACTATGTTGCTGGAGTGAGATTGAAAATCATGCATCCCATAAACATGACCCATATGCTGCCCTTTGGATTTTGCAACCAGAAAATTACCCGTGACTTTGGTGAGAGCAGATTTAATGAAGTGGTGGAAAGAATGTGGGTTTTAGAGGGTTGAAGAGTGAGCTGTGGATGTAGAAGTCACGGTGGCAAGGATAGATAATTGCCTATACAGTAGTAACACATCTAAATTACATTATAATGTGAGATAATAGACATGGGATAAAAGTACAGTTGTAGCAGAAATATCACATATGTCAAAAGAGCTGATAGCATGGAATGCACCCTGTGGCCCATAATGGTGAAGGTTAGATCTTTTGTGGAGAGTACAGGACTCAAGAGGCTGGAAATTTTGTTTCCAACAGCTGTTCAAACACAGACTTGTTAAGTCACTTTGAGTAACTTAACTTTGTCTCCAGTATATTATTTTCTTCCTCCTGTTGACCTCATAGATGTTTTGTGAGGATTCATAAGTGCAGCACTTGAAGATTTTCGGTTCATGTACTTATGATCTGTCAGGGTTACACATTGATAGGCCTCTAATTGCTCATTCGCCATCTGAGAACACATTCTCTAGGTCATTGTTTTTGGGAGATCATGGTCCACTGACATTAAAGTCATCTGTGTCTAACTTATACACTTGATCTTAGCCAAAAGGTTGAGAAGTGATTGTGTCTAATTTTTAAAATGACTTCTGAACCATAGCGCGAATGTAATGGATCAGAATTTCTGTGAATGGACCTGATAATCAGCATTTCTCTTACTGTGTGTGTGTGTGTATATATATACATTATTGTATACCTCAAGGTTTTACTACCATCTTATCACCCATGAACCATCATCTTAATCTCTTGTGCTCATCCCTCCTCTGCTTTCACTCTCCCTCCGCCTCTCTTGTTTTGTTTTAGTTCTGCTGTCAGTTTGTTGGTTTTAACTCTTTCTTGTCCTTTTGTTTGTTTGTTTTCCCTACATGCCACATTAATTTTATGTCAAAGGACAACCATGATTTAAAATGGGAGACTAATATTTAAATCAGCATAATTAGAATGCTGTGCAGTGACTTTTGAGGGGAAAGTTGGCATAACATCAGCCTAACTTATGGATAATTTCAGTGTGGGGGCAATTTCTCTCACCTTTATTTTGGAGTGTATTGATACATTGAATATAGTTTTCAAGGCAGCACTTGATAGGTGAAGAGCCATTCCCTGAGTCCCTTTTACCCCTGGTTCCTCCTTGCCAGGGTCACTAAGAAGGAACTTAAGTCTCCAGGTGTTTCCATCCACCACTGTAGCTGGATGATAGAAAGGAGGGAAACAACTTTGACCAAACAGAACTTACACAAGATGCCCGTCTTAGAAAACTTCAGAAACGGTCACTGGCTCTAATGACTCTTTTTGACTTAAGACATCTGGAGATTGGTGCTACCAGACACACAGAGGAAATCGTTATTTTTTACCAGGTTAATGTGGGAGAGCTGCTTTGTCCTCTTTCTCTTCTGAAGCCCATAGTATGTCACCAACATGGGGGCAGAGTTCTCCTGGCTGACAGGACACTCCTAAGACACTTGTTTGTCCTGCTCTGTCTCTTTTCTATCCCTGCACCTTTACTGATGTGCAAGAATACTGGAACTACTTGATTCACCCTGTGAAGGACTTTTAGACTGAAGATGAAAAGAAAAGGAGTAAATCAAGTGTGCATAAACCTTGGTGAATATTTTCTCTGTTATATGCTTTATAATTTTAGTTCTAACACTATTGATTCCACTAAATCAGGTGAATGAAGAAATACTGGTTTTGCTAAGTGAGGATTTTCTTTGAAATGATTATTATTGTTTTTGTGCTTTTGAACCTTCTCATGCAATTTGCATTCCAGTAATTCTTATGCTTAATTTTTTTCTTCAGCAGAAGAATTAATGGTCTTGAAAGACGATACCTTCATATCCTATTGCATCTTTAGCTTTTTACCAAAATCTTTATGAATATGCTGATGAGGTAATGAATATTTTTTAAATCACTGTTTAACTCTGAATCAAAGCCAACAATCCCATATACAATCATCCTTATAATTACACATAATTATCATGCAGAGTGAGCCATAGAATGCTGCAAGTTTTAGACCTTTAAGGTCTCTGCTAGAGACAGATGAGGAAAGTATATAAACACACTGAAGATGTTTCAGTGGGTGATTATTATGAACAAATGCATTTTTTAGTGATCTTGGAGTGTTTGTAGTCTTTTTCTAAGGACACATCATGAGAATCTCTGAAGAGTTAGTATTCATTAAGTGTGAACTGTTGATTTCATTGCTAGTAGTTAGGACAAGTATTATCTAACCAGAGACTAAGTTTCAGCATTTTCCCAGGAATTATTCAGAATTAGTAATGAAAAAAGCTGGCATTTTCTTTCAAAATAAAATAGAGTTAAAGAGACCTAGTAATTCAAATGAATCTGTTTTTTTTTTCTGTGCTGAATAGTAGCTTGCAATAATTAGCAATTTCTAACATTTGAACAAATCAATCACATCTTTGTTTTCATCTTGAAGTAAAGGCAATGAAATCTTAATGAGTCTCTGAGTAATAATGAGGTAATTCCTTGGTTTTATTTTTTCCCAGCACTTACTCTCCTCTTCAACATTCCACAAAAGATTTTAGTTTTTTTCCTACTGTTCTTGTGTGAACTTTAGTAGATAGTGGCAACTGACAGGGTAAAAGGTACAAATTCAACCAAGTTGTCTGGATGCTTGCTAAATCAGAAAAAAAAAAGAGTTTTCATCTGACTTTTTTTTCTTTTTACAAATTACATTATATATTTTTATAATACTGATAGGATTTTAATTCCATGATTTCATATATTATGTGTACCTTCACTGTACAAGTCAAATTATATTTCTCTACTCTTTCGATTTAGACTTGTTTTCTACCTGGAACACAGAAATTATCTTATAAACACTTTCTCAGTTAAATGGGTCTTTACCTTTCCTTCTTTTGTTACTCAATCAAGTACACAATTTTATGTTCAGAGACTGGGGGAGAGAGTGAATGTAACCCTCAAGGAAGATGAATTTTAAAGAGAGTTTTCCCCTTAAGACAGTGTTCATGATCTGAGTTCCTGGTAGTTAAGAGAACAACTTTGAATGTTTTAATACACTAAGGAGATAATGTTGTGGATTAGTAATTCTCCATCTCTGTAAACCCCAGGTTGGGGACTGAAGTCAGTGGGCTTGAGATGATGCATGGATAACAGCTGTGTTTGTTTTAAGCAACAATATAGTTTAGATAGTAAGGAAACGTCACCCCAAAATGGAGATTTTTGACTTCGCTTAGATTTTAGTAGATTGGGAAATGCTTGGCAATAATCCTGTGAAGCTGACAAGAGACTGCTCTCGTCTTGCAGCCTCAGTTTTCTGGCTTTGTATGTTCCTAATACTTTCTGACCCCTCCACTCACACACCCTTGCCCATACCCCATTTGCCCCTTTCTTCCATTCCTATGACCCTTTCCCTTACTCCCTCTGGTAATCAGTATCTTCTTTTTGCTGGGTTCAAATTTTTCACTTATTGTTTGCAGCACAATTATTTTTTGAGTAGTTATATTTTTGAGATGAGTGAAATCATTCAGATCTTTCTTTCACTTTTTCACTGAATTTCACTGACTATACTCACCTCAAAGTCTATTCGTTTTGTCCAAGATGCCAGGTTTCCTTTCTTCACAGCTGTGTAATATTCCATTGATTGATTATATGCTGTGCAGTTTATCTAGTTATCTGTTGAAAGGTACTTGGCTTGGTTCCATGATGTGGCAATTGTAAAGAATCCTGCTAGGTACATAGGTGTAGATTCCTGTACTTGTTAATTTGTATTGTTTTACTTTGCACTCTATGCATCTCTTAAATCCTACAAGGAAGGTGTTCCCAAAAGTGAACAGGATATCACTTAGGAGGATGTAGTAATGATCATTTGACAGTAGGAGTTTCAATATTGTTTGTAAAGATGTGTGGGTGGGTCCATCTTCTCATTAGTTACAGATACAAAGATATGTAGCATGGTGTGTAAGCACTGTGGAGAGTTTGCTGAGATGCTCCTTCTGCCTTTTCTACCACCAAGACTTTACTTGCTTTTGTAGCCCATAAGGGAAACATTTTTAAAATAACAAACTTATTTTCATACCGAGTTTGTGTTTTAACATTATGGTGTTATTTGTATTTCTAGAGAGTCATGAAATATAATCACTTATAACTGTGCTTTATTCAGTTTTTTAATCCATTTTCATGGAGATAAAGTCAGGATATTAACCACTTTATTAGATTTTGACCATTACAAACCATTTATACTCATATCTCCATGTAGAATTTGTGTCCAATTTTTTTAATGTTTGATTTTGTGGTGATACACACAAATGCACACACATACACTATATAACACTTTAGCTCCAGTTTCAAAATAGGAAAATGCCGAGGGTCTGGTCTAGTAATAAGTACCAATTTAAGAATTCTACCACAGTTTACCATAAGTACAAATTTAAAATATTCTTCCCTGATTTGGTAACTGTTTGCAGTAATAGATTATATAGAGTGTTACACAAACATTTCTTCAGGCTTTGTCTTTAATTTTGGATATTGCTGGCATATTTACTTCACACAGCTACAGGCCTGTTCACAGTTAGTAATAGTCTTATGCAGAGTCACTATAGTCCTATGTCATTCATCCCAATAACATGCATGAGCTGAGAAGTTAGCTTGTCTTACAAATGTCAAGAAAAAAATACTTCATGCCAAACTTCTTAACAGTGGCTTCTTCTCAGAGAATAAATCATTGTATGTTTTCTTTAAGATTCATTGCCAAAATTTAAATATTTATAACTTCAGATGAAGCAGAAATCATGACTTTGAAGTCCCAAAGCATAAGCTGAAGTCTTAAGCTCTAAGATTAATAATAAACTACATGTTTGTACAGATATAACAGGTGTGTGAAGATCTATATTGCTTATTTGACAAGGAGAAGTGAAAATTAAATGTTCAACTTGGAGACCTATTTTTCCATTTAGCAAAAGGGGGCTATTTTATAAATTTAATTTCACTGGACAGAGAAATGCATGGCATTGATTTGAGGGGGAAAAGTTAAGTGGCAAGCAAGAAAAGCACAGGAGACCAAATGCAAGCATAGAGCAGAAATTATTCAGTGCACTGGTGGTAAATAATCAAGTACAAGAAGTCATTACCTCAGATAGCAGAGGGAGCTCTAAAGTTCAATGTTCTTACTCTTTGGTTTCCAAACGTAGTGTCCACAGGTATGGACAAAATGGCAAGCAACACAGTAAGAGAACACTAAAAGTACAAAATGAATCATTAAATATGCATTAAATTGCAAAATGAAGCATTTAAAGTGCCAAATGAAGGACTTGAAGTAATCTGTATTCCCAGCCTTAGTTCCCTTTTATCACTCTCTGGCTATTTGTCATTTCCAGTATAATTTGACAGGAGAAATACAGGTGAAGCTAACTGAAAACAACTGGAGGATAGTGTGGGCAGGGGTCAGGGAAAAATCACCATAAGATACTGTTCTAACAATTCAAAGAAGGAAGCACTAACTTAGTGTCATTCCTGAATTCCTTCCTTAAGTCATGTTTATTTCCAGTTGAGGACATAATTTGTTTCTGTGCTTTATGGCTAATAGCCAAGACTCTTTCTCTTACTTATAAAGAAATTTCTGGAAGGTTGTAGAGTAGGAGTCAGAGGGCAGACGGAGAATGAAGAAGGTTGAAATTCCAGAGACCAAGCCTCACCCTCTAACTGAACGATCCCAGAGTTCCTCCTTACTCCCCAAGTGCCACCTGCAGTATTCCTAAAACCTAAAGAGCTGCCAGGCTCCCTAGAAGAGAAAGCTTGGGGTGGGAGGCAACGAGTTCCTTGTCTTCCACAAATTCTGATAGTCCAATCATCTCTTCCTTTCCTCATTTCCTTTGAATGTTAGCTTTTTCTGTTATCTCTCTGAAACACAGTTTAAGCTAATACTCTTTATTCCTAACAGATCAGCTTTGGTCCTTCAGACGAAGGGTACTTATTCTTTTTCTAAAGTGCCATCAAACCAGATTTGATTGGAAAAAGACATTAAGAGTCTCACTTTACATTATTGTTTGGAGGACAGTTAAACGGCTTTTTTCTAATTTGACTGATTTGCAAATTGTTTACACAACTGTATGATTTTGGGATTACAGTTTCTCACCTTCACATGTGCATGCAATTCACTCACCAGAGAAGTATTAAGAATGAGTTGGTCTCCTGCATTTGCGCCAGATCTGTCATCTGATAACTGCCTAGAGAGACCAGGGGAAGTTTGATGAGCTGTTTTTTTAACATTGTGCCTGGTCCGAAGCCAGAATGAATTCCAGAGATTTAAAGCAAATGCCATTAGTATTCAAGAAGAAATCATTGCCTGTTTGGGGAGTCTTGACACAGTCTGGAAAAAGTGTTGTTCTAATCACTATTATCGCTTTTAGTAAACAGCTGTCTGTTAGCTCCCTCTAGGCTATAATAAGCAATGTAGACCAGTGCTGTCTCATAGAAATATAATGTGAAGCATAAATTGGATCCACACATGGAATTAAAAAAATAGTCTATAGCTAAAATTTAAAAGTAAAAAAGAATGTGAAATTAATTCTATTTTATCTAACCAATATATCCAAAATATTATTACAACATGTAATACTAAATAGTAATGAAATAGTTTACACTACTTTTTGTACTAAGTCTCTTCAACAGATGATGCTGGGAAAACTGGACAGCCATATACAAAAGTATGAAAATTGGCCACCGTTTTACACCATACATAAAAATTTACTCAAAATCAAAGAACTGAATGTGAATTTTGGGGGTCATAAAATAATACATAGAAGAAAGTACAGACAAAATGTGGTGTAATATTTGTTTTGAGAATGTTTGTGGGGATGCTACATACCAACAGCAAAGTAAACAAAAGAATCAAAAGAGTGGGAAAGGAAATATTTTTGCATCAGAGAGCTGACAAGGGGGTACTATTCATCATCTACAAAGAACTTACACAACTCAACAACAACAACAAAAGCTCAAATATTCTTATAAATAGAAGAGCTATGTGAGCCCTCACCAAAGACAATACGCATGTCTATGGCTATCCTTAGTGAAATGGAAATAAAAGTAACATTGAAATATTACCTCATACCTGTAAGAATGACTCATATCAAAAGACCACAAACAATAAGTATTTACAAGGGTGTGGGGGAAAAGGAACCCCTTATGCTGTTGGTTCTGGCCTACAGTACCTGGACAAAAATATCTGAATATAATTTTTAAGTATGTAGGGAACAAAACCTTCTTAAAAACTTGTCATTAAGTCTCTTGAGATATATTTATTTTCAGTGAAAACCTTACTTGAAAGGAATTTTTTTAACGTTGTTTTGTTACTTTTTCATAAGATTCTCGAGAGTACTCTATGAAAAAAATGAACTTAAAATAGGACACTTTTGTGAAAATAAATTCCATTCTGTGTGTGCTCTTTAAAAGCTCATTTATCCACTACCATTTGTTTTCTTGTGCTGTTGAAAAGTTTTCTGCATGAACCTGGCATGGCAATAGTAGTTTGTTTCAAGTAGTTTGGGAAAAACAAGTTATCTGAATTTATCAGGTGTGGAGAATATTTATAAATTCTCCAATTTGTAGTAGTTGGTCATATGGAGACAAAAACACGGAAGAATACCTGAGAATAATATTTGGGAGGAGAGAAAAATAGAAACTGTAAGGACAATTCTGGTACATTTTGTGCATTATCTATACCATGTTATAGTATTTATTTTGAAGTCCTAATCTTAGCTTTCACTTTCTGTTTGAGAAGAGGAAGATGGATAAAATTTTGATTAGAATAATTGACTAACAGAGAAGAAAGACATTAAAAGAATTTTCATAGGTTGGTGATATGTTCTTGAGCTCTTCCTGAAGTTCTGATGTAACTGCGTGATTTTTTTGAAAATCTTTTTTGCAATCATTGTTGAGAATATATTTTATTGCTGACAGTGTTACTTTTATAGCATGAAGCTTCAATATGCGAGAGAATATTAACTTTTATGAGGCACCTAAAACTAGTTTTTAACTTTTAACTTAATAATTTTTATTAAATTATTTAATATTAATTTAATTTTTGGACAACATATGATATCTACCCTCATCCACTCTGACTCTTAAAGGCAAAATTTTAATTAGCTTATAGTCAGTGTTGAGTTTAAGATAAGATAATGGATTCTCATGGTTGACATGGAAGCTTTTTCTGTGATCTTATGATAACATCCTGATGATGTTAATTTTAGAAAACTGGGTGATGGAAGTCTTGTGAAGGTTTTATTAACAGCTATCAGCTGGACTTGACAAATAATTTTGGTTAAGCATGGTAGGAAAGTGCTCTGTTACAATAGTCAAACTTCCCACAGAAGTTACTGTTAGGGTGCAAATGTTTATACCCGAAATGGCTTTCCCTCAGGATGGGTTCACCCTCAGTACTACTTGTCTCATGAATTTCAGTCTTCCAGAGTAAGTTTGTAAATGGGCAAAAGATAAATGAAGACATAGTCCCCTATTAATGACTAAGAAATCTACGTGGTCCGAACTCTGGGGATTAAGAAAGCAGGTGTTAGGAAAATCATACATTTTTCATGGACGTGGTCTTCTCATATTTCATCCTGTGCTTTATCAAATGTTTTCTTGCATACTTTTATCTAAATGACTTAATTCATTTTCTTCTAGTGCAATACATTCATAGGGTGGCGGTAAATATTGGTTTGGATATAGAAGAACATTTAAAAATGGATCTTGTGTGACCTGGTGCATTGCTTCTTAGGTCAGATGAGCTCCTCCCACCTTTTTTTCCAGTTTCCATGCCAGAACCCTCTGAAAATTCCATATGTTACTGCTTTGCGAACTCAAATCTTGCATATTCGTCCTTGAATATGACAGTAATATATATTTTATTTTCCAGATGGAGAAAGTCTTTGTCATAAAAATCAATAACTTCAGAAATATATATTCATCAATGGTGACTTGGAAATGATTCAAAGGAAAAGCTATTTTCACTATTAGTAAATCCAGGCGAATTGTAAAACTTTCAGTGGTGTTTGGATCAAAATATCGACTACTCCCTCCTCACTTAATTGAAATCACATAAGAATGTAAGATTGTCTTTACAAAAGTCATTTAAAAATCTTTTATAAATTTAAATTATTTTTACAATATTTTGCCCTTAGTTTAAATTTCTGTACAGAGCAAAAATGGTCAAGGTTTATTTTTTTTAATCTAGCCACACATTCAGAAAAATACTTCTCTCCAAATACCATGAGCAAAATATGTTAATTACAGATATCTCAAGCTTGAAGCTATTTTAAGGCTGTTTGATTTTTCAATTTAACTTTCGTGTTAAGCAAATTTATACATAAATTAAGCATTCTCAGATTTTAGGGCACAATTTTGACTGTTTAAAATGAAAGGAAATAGTTTTTTTTTTAACCTAATAGATTTCTGAGAAGTAATTTCAGTGGAAATTAAAATATACTAAAATCATTCATGTATACAAGAAAAGAGATTTTACTGACTGGATTTAATTAAGAGTTGTCTTAAAGTATATATTTTAATCCATAAAGTAGATTTTCAGGATGTTGTTCAGATTGACAATATATTTATAACATTTCTTTAAAAGTAAAACCAATGAATTGTTTCAGTATTCAAACTAAGCAAAATAGTAAAACAAACAAAAAAAAGGTCATGAAATAAAATATGTAGGTGGTAGCTGATTTATGTGTTTTTGAGTCCTCTAGCTTTCTTGTATGACTTTCAGCTTAATCGTTTAGTTTAATAGCAAAAATTAAACTCTATATATCCAATTTCTTTTTGGCCATGTGATTGCTTAGATATCTGTTAACAAGACACATGAATGAAAAATGTGTGTCTACTCCGCAAAAGGGAAAATGCTCCAGAAGAACATCTGCTTCGGGTAAAGCATTTTAATTTTAAAGATCATGGTGGTATTGTCAGGATTCATTTCAAGAGAAGAGCAAAAAGCAAGAGAGGGCAGCGGGAACCCTGACACCCTCCTTCCTTATGGAATTTTATCATCAGCAATGAAAGGGCCAAGAAAAATCTGTCTTCTTTTGTTTTCCTTTGTATCAATTTCCTCTCTGAAATAAGGAAGTCTAAACAAAGTAGTCTGGCTTTTGAAATTATATACACACACACACATACACACACGTGCATGCGCGCGCGCACACAAACACACACACACTTTCCAGTTTTCCAGTTTTAAGGTTAGTAAGATGCATCCTGTGAATAGTAAATTCATCTTAAAGAGTTTAATGGGGTTGCCAATTTCCTTGAGATTTCTAACCTCATTTCATTTTTTAAAAATTTAAATAATATATATGATATATGTAGATATATTATATATATATATATATATATTTCACATCTTTGTATTCCCTGGAGTTCCACCACCTCCCCTCCCTGACTTAATCTTATTTCAATCTGCAGATGAAGATCATTTTTATGGATGTGAACTGAGGAGAGTGGTTCACCTACATACCTCCAAGACCAGCAAGCAAAGTTTTCTAACTAAGGTTATATTGGGTTAAATCTGCCTGAGGAATTAACATGCAATGGACAGTGTTTCATGGGGAAATGGTGACATGTTAAGAAAAATAGAGAGGCGATATCAACAGTGAAGCCCTCTGTTTAGATGTTTATGTTGGCATCATTAAAATTTTGATCAAATAATGTTTATTATATGATTCATCAACAGATTTCTTTAACAATAGTGGCTGAAGTAGTAAATATTCAAAATTGGAGACATTTGTGACACCCACTAAAACAAGCAGACAGGAGAACACTGTGCTGTCACAGGCTTCAGGAGGTTCGCAGGAATGAGTGTATTAAGTTCCTTTTTCTATTTGATATCTCCAGATCCTCTCAGATTCAGACACAGACCCAGAACAACCCTTTCTGATCAGAGATGGAAAGAAGGAAGATAGGGACATCGTTTGATTGCTTTTTTGAATGAAATAAAAAAAAAAACAGTTATATGACAAGTGAAGTACATTTCAAAGCATGTGGATAAAAGACTTAACTAAGATGGAAAGGGTCCCTCAACAGGCACTTTCAGGACCCATCAGTGGGTGTGGAAGTGCATCTGAAAGACATAAAATGGATACAGAATGCAAGCTCTAAGTGGTCTGAAACTCTTGGACTTCCTGATACACATAGAGTTACTAAAACTAATATCACTTTTGATAGCTGCTTACATTTGGTATCATAAATCAAAATTAGCCTGATGCTAAATTCTGTTTATGTCTTTAATTCTATGTTAATAATGTTCCAGTGATTTAACAATATTATAAAACTTCTGTGTAGTAGAGCTAATAGTGGTTAAAGTCAAGACTCAAAACATTTCCCACAGTAGCAGAATGTTCTTTATGGTTCATTCTACAGAATAGGTTGGGTCACAGTATGAAGGTTTCAAAAAACTTCATAGTCTGGAACAAGATACCTAATCTAAAAAAATGAAATTTAATTGGAAATAAAAAAATTACACAGTATTAGACTTAATTTTGAAATACCAGTTGCAAAATATATAATTAAGCAGCCTTTCTGTTATATATGTTCATGAGAAACAGCACTTTCTTCCAGAGGAACACTGAAACATAGAGTGACTACTATGATATATTTCCAAGTCTTCCTCTCACTCTGCTTAAATAAAGGACTAATTTTCCTAGCTGTTTGGAGTGCTTCTAATGGGCAGTGCTCAACTTACAGAAATGGTATTTCTGGGATCAGGCACATGGAAATCTAGAGAATAAAATAAGCTGTATAAGCTCATAGTTCAGAGCCATGGAGCCCTATACCATCTACCACTGATATCCCAATGTCTCTCCCATCAGTCACTCTTAGATCCACATCAGGATCCACATCAGCCCATTTAGAGCAAAGGAAGTGAGGCAGTGGGTGCATGACCTTGAGGTCTAGAGAGTGTATCCCTACCACATTCCCTAGAAACTGTCAGGCCAAAGAATGATCAGATAGCTTGTTGAAAGCACACCCAAGGGCACCATTTTGCCTCCACCCAACCTAATAATTCAGAGTGAGTACATACTCTCAATTGGTGATTGGAATATGGTGGCATGTTCCCAGTGGATAGAATTCCAGGAGCTTGGGAACCAACATTTTCTATCATCCTCTTGGAAATATCTGCATGCCCCTTTCCTGAAATCTCTCAGACTGTGGGTTCGGAGGTCTAGCTTCTAACAGGGGAATGCATCCAAGCAGGGACAGAGTGCATCTCACTAAATTTCAGTCTCCATGGCTACTCAGGCACTTCAGAATTCTCAGGTCAAGGCACTTGAAGGTCAGGGTAGTTGAAGCAGGTGAGAAGAGGGTAAGGATGGCAAAGATAATTGACCTTGATCATCAGCGGAGGGTCAGCTATTGGTATACAGTAGGGATGGGGAGGAACGTGACACTCTGGTGATTTGGGTATCCCTTGTCTAGTTTTTATGGGGTGATAGAGGCAAATTTACTTAAGAAAAGGGAAAGGAAAGATCAGAAATAAAAGGAGATAGAAGAGGCGGACAACCTGAGTTGGCCAGGCTGAGGAAGGGAGAGGGATATACTACCACCCTTGTCTAATTTTGATGGTAGATGGCTATTGCTGCCACCTTGCCTGAGAAGAGCACATTTTACAAGTCAGATAACTCAGACCTTTGCATATCTGAGGTTATTGCAATTGTTACCTTGAGACTAGCAAGGGGGGGGGGGCTACATTTGACCCCATTAACTTTCCTCTCTTAAACTTTTCCCAAGAGTTCCCTCAGAATCATGGCGGACTGCTCTTGGAAGTTCAGTCTCTCCTCAAATTCCAGTATCACCTCATAGTCTGAATACTTGATGTCTTCTGAAATAATCTCGACCTTGTTTGTTACTTCTACTCTTGGGTCCAACAGCACCTATCATAAAAACAGCTAGCGTGAATTTTTGACAAATGTTGTCTGCTGAAAACACTCCAAAGGTTTCCACTCTCCTCAGAATCAACTACATGGGCCCAGACTGCACAGATCTTCCCTTCTCCTGCCACCGTGGCTTGTTAGCGATGGCTTTACTTTTTCTTGAGTATGTCAAACTCCTCTATCAAGAGCTTGATTTACCCTGTTGTCTGTATTACTGTGACTTACTCCGATGTCACCATCCCCATCACCAATCGTAGGGCAAGCATCAGGCTCACCTGTCTGTACGTTCTTTATTGGTTCTAGCAGTTAGATAGACACACCAGGAAGGGCAGATCAGGGATCTCGTAGACAGGTGAGGCCCCAGGAATCTTCATATTCCTTCTCTGAACTCTCTCGTGTTCGCTTGTGCTCTCTCTCATCATGTGTTCTCTCATGAGCTCTGGGTTCCTTCATCCCCTTTCTCCTAGGCCCAGGTGTGCACACTCACACAAGCACACACCCCTGGACCACACAATCATGGGGAAGAAGCAATACTGCAGGTGCTGGCTTTATAGGTTAATGGAGAAAAAAGCCTGACCAAACTCTTGTACCCTACACCCTACTTGAAATGTGCTTTCTGTGATCTTCACATGGCTGATAGCCTCACTTCCTTCAAGGCCCCTGAATATACATCACTTTCTAAGAGAGGGTGTTCCAGACCACTCTACTTAAAATTCCCCACCCCATTCATCATAACCTAATAACTGCATAGGTATTTTAACTTGTAAAAATGTACTTGAAACACTGTCCATGTAACAGCTTCTCGACATTTAAGTATTGACTTGTTACTTGAGTGTTGAATACTGTGTGTGTGTGTGTGTGTGTGGGTGTGTGTGATTGCGGTAATTCCCACTCAGTGTTCCTCTGCGTGACTAAGTCTCTTTCCTCTCAGTTATCTTCATGTCTCTAGCACTAGAACAGTACTTGGCAGGTGAAGTGCTTAAAGTTAGTGAGTGATGCGGATATTTGTTAAGTAGTGACCAGTTGGTGACTTTACCGAATCTGTTGCCTTCGTTTGTATTGGATTTGGTATCTTTTTCTAAGAATAAGGCAAGAGACCATTCTTAAAGATAGCGTGACTGAAAGATCATTATATTAATTGTTTTTTTTTTTAAAGAAAAGGTGCTTTTCCCATGACTAGATTATACCATCTATTGCTCGCAGGGAAATTTCTGTTCTTGTGCTCACTTTGGTAAGAGTGTTTGATCTGCCTGGCCCAGATTTTAATTATAAACTTCCAGATGAGTCATTCTTTCTTTGGGAACATTTATCCTACCTGTTTCCACCACTTCCTCTGGGAGGTTAATCTAAATTCTGATAATACCAAGAAGGGAAGAACTTGAGTTTTGTTTCTTATTAATAACAAGTTTAAATGAGTTCTTTTGAAGGTTTTCTTTTATTGAGACACATTGTGACTTTTTAAATTGAAGTCAGCCATTATAAATAATTCAGCATACTGACGTCACTGTTCTCTTTCTCAATGGTACAGACAAAGCACTTTGTAAAGTAAACCCTTGCTTGCTGTTACAGTCAAGTTCATGAGCATTCAAGCCTAATATTTTCTAGCTAACCCTTTAATTTACTATGGACACCAAATCCTGACAGTGATATGATGACACTGAGAGTGCTGATTGATTTACATTTTATTTAAACAAAAGAGTTTGCTGAAATTCTCAGTTAATCAAACAAAGTGTTATTTTTGTTTTATAAGCTGTCAGGCCTACTTTATATTCCATTTAAATATTAGAATATATCTTGCAGAATTATTCAGAATTAAAGAAAATTGCAAAAGTAAAATTGGAAGCTAAGCTGTAAAAACCTCAGAAACTTTGGGGGCATTGTGGGTGAAATGAATGCTATAAGAAAAAGGCATTATAATGGCAGGGAGCACTGCTTAAATATTTACCTGCAGTCCCACTTTCTCAAGATTTAGCATAAAAGTTCTTCATATTATGGCTTTGTGGCAAGGTGTTACAGGTGAGTAAATATTCACTTTAGTATTTGAATAGAGTAGCCTAAACCTATTCTATTAATTCTTTTATGTATTTAAATCTGTTCTGAATCTAGTGCAGTGATTCTTGGTCAATAGGAATAATTCTAAAGAAGAAATGCCAAAATCTCCAGAAGTTGTGTGTGGTCTGAGAAAGATAACTTTGAGATTACCTTTACTTTAATTCTTGTCATATTATCTCATATTTTTAGAATTTTCAGATGAAATTAAATGAGGATATGAAATTTAAGGCTGAGAAACACTGAGTTAGAATCCCTGAAACATGTGAACTTTTACGGGAAATTCATCTTATTTTTCCTCTTTGCTATTATTGTGACAATGTGCTGTAGTATATGTAGTCCTCAACTACTTCATTAACTACCATGATTAGGACCATGTGTTAATCATTTGTGTACTTCACCAGGAGTACAATATGTGCTGATTAGTATTAGCCTCATACATGCTTAACTAATTTGAATTCCTATTCTGAGATTTTTAAGATTTATTGCATAATATTTTTTAAGCACCTAGATTAGTTTTCACAGTGCTCATGCCAGCAAAGACACTCATTACTTTTGATCAATTAGTTCTTTGACTAAATTATAACTACATTCTAATCCTCTATCAGTTGTATCTTTAGAATTATTAATCCTCATTGATTATTAAAATTTTAATGCAGAGTTGAAGTCTTTAGAAATAATAAAATTACCTATTTATAAAATTTATTACTTATTGACTCACTAGAGTTTAAAAATCATTAAATTGATGTGAAAATATTCTTGCTCTTTAACATCCTTACTCTTTTTTTTCTTCACTTCACTCAAGTGGTAATTCTTTCTTTAAAATGTTCTTAATTTATAAGTGATTGTTTTCCATAATCCATCTATGTCTTATTTTATTTGTAAACTGTTATGTGAATTTTAATTCTAGACTTTTCCCATTAACAGTAATCACTTTCAGTTTTAGTGGTATTTCTGCTGTTCAGAAAATTTCAGTCTGATTCATTCTGAAACAATAATTTTGAATGTTAATTGATCCATTTCTCACTACCCCCCAGTGCCCCAGTTCAAATAAAATGGGAATCAAAAAGTTTATTACTTCCTGATGTATCTCAGATATCAAAATCAAAAGCTTCACTGACAAATGTTGCTACCCTCATTTAGTTTCAAGTGGGTTATATTTTAGTACAATCAGGTTTTGTGAATTTTTCACAGATAAAATTCTATGGTTTTGTATAATAAGTAACTTTGATATGGGGCAATATAATGTCTAGAGAAGGGACTCCTTTAATCAGATGAAGAAACTGTTTGGACTATCTATCACAATTTGAAACCTTGAAAACACAATTATTTTAGCCACACCAAATTTTTTTGAGACATCTCTATTATTCTTGTGAAAAGTCACAGCACATAGCACAATATTTTTATTATATTTACTCATGAAATATTTACTGAATTGGGAAAAAACAGTCCCACTAAAGGTTAAAAAAAAAGCAAGGAAAGAAGTTTTTGCAATTCTATAATTTCATCAAGGCCTAGGAAATCCCATGCCTGTCTCCCTACAGTAATGCCAATTAAGCAAAGTTATTTGTGCCAAAATGCCTTGATGAGAACTCTGGAATCCAATCAAGAAGTTGTAGCCCTTTAGATGAGAACAAAACCAAGGAAACCATTTTGAAATGATGAAATAGAGCAGTTTCACTTTACTCATATCAACCTTACCCACAATCCAGCACAGAGCAGTTTTGAGAGAAATCCACTGTCTTTGATTTCTTTCTCAGAATTGAGTGACATATGCATCTGATATTCCCAACTTTCCAGGATGCTGCTTAAGAGACTTACTTGCCTTACCTGGATTAAGTAATTGAGATAACTGGTATTAGTAGATCTTAGGAGCAGGTAGGACAATATAAAGGGGCAAGGCAGTGCAGGCCAGAGAGAAGTCAAGCAACTCTGAGACTTCTTTAGAGGATGGCAGAGAAGCGGAACTTGCATCTGGGCTCTTGACCTTCCAGTGCACTCCCGCAGAGAAAAGGGAAGGCAGCTCTCAGCAATCTGGACTCCCGCAGTTTTTAGAGAGGATGCTAAAACCTTTTTTTTTTAAAATTTTTTTAATGTATATATATAATTATTTCACATCTTTGTAATCTCCAGGGCTCTCCCGCTCTCCCCTCCCTGATCATTCCCCCCCCTCTCACCCCCCACCCCCAGTTGTGTACTTTAGTTTGGTTCTTAGCTTGTTTTGACTTTTCCTCCTGGCCTTTTGTTTGTTTTTCTTATATCCTTATATATTAGTGAAGTCACTTGGTTTCTGCCTTTTTCTTTCTGACTTGTTTCTGCTAATACAATTTCTTCTAGGTATATCCATGTTATCATAAATTCATCAAATTTGCTAAAACCTTCTTAAAGGAGATTTCTCTTTTAAGATTGAGAAGGCAGGAGAGGTAGAGTTTACAACCATCATATAGGCATTTTGGTACACTGCCCTATAGAGAAAAGATGTGTGGCTCTTAGCTGCTGAAGCTAGAGTAGGGAGAAAGCATGTAGCTTGGAATCTTCTTTGGGAAGGAAGGGAAGAGATGGAGCACTTAATGAACACTGCAGTTTTTTTAGTATATTACCCTAAGGAAAGAAGCAGTGGGTTTAGGGTGACCATGTATGGCTTGTGAGACTGGGAAAAAACACATAACCCTGAGACTTCTCTCTAACATGGAGGAAAAAGAGTGGAACATGCATATAGTATCAAGCCTATCAATGCACTGCTCTAGGGAAAAGAGGAGGGTGGCTTGAGAGATGTGGGAAGGGGATGAGAGATGAGCTATAAGATAAAAAGAACATTTTTTTTTGTCTTGTCTCACCCCCTCTGGCACACTGGAGGGTGGTTGATAGCTAGTCTCTCACCTGTGACACAGTCTCCTAACCTCTTTGAAATGTCTCAGGAGACTTATGACTAATAGATGATGATGATCCCCTTCCCCTCCCCCATAGATAGATTCCTATGTTATCACCTGTATTCCTGCTGTTTGTCACATACTCTTTGGAATTGAGCTTCTCCTTCCTTGCTAGATTATTGTGATTATTTCCTTGCCAAACTATACAAGGATGTTCATAATTGCATTAAATCCGACCAATTCAAATCATGCCCTGTGGTCCCCAGTCTGTGAGTTGACTGTTCTCTGATTGTTATCAATCCCTTCCATTTCATTTTCTTCTTTATTCCACACGCGACTCCTAACAGTGGCTCATACTAGCATAGTATGTGAGATAGGTAAAAGGCACACCTACTACAAAGGATACAAAAATGAAGTGTGCATAACCACAGAAAATGTTCCAAAAGCTCCCAGATTTATAAGTTAAACTTTTCATCTACTGAAAACTTTGCATAAACTAGAAGAGATGGCTACTCTTCAAATAGGCAGGCACCAGTACACCAGTACAGTGGATGTGAAGTCAGGGAATTGTAACAATACCAAAGAAATTAAATAAATCTTCAGTAACTCATCATAAAGAAGTGGCTATCTATGAATTGCCTGAAAAAGAATGCAAAATAAATGTCTTCAAACATTTTGAAGTAACATTGGTTGCTAATACATAGGTTTCAGTCATTATAAATCAGTATCTGTGTTCACCACTAAAATTTAATTCTAGTCTTAATGAAGTTCAGTGACTACAGAAGACACAGAAAACTAAACATAATCAAGGAAGCAGTACTTGAAAAATGTGATTCTGTCATCAAATAGACAAAAATCATACAAAAGTAACAAACTCTGGAATTGAAGAATAAAACTGAGAAATTTGATAGCTTCAAGGAGAAAAATCAGAGAATTCAAAAATAGGTTATTTCAATTCAAATCAGAGGAGCAGAAGAAAAAAAGAAGGGAAGTGAATGAAGAAATGATTTATGAGACATGAGCAAGCATGATTGACTGAAATCACACCAAATTTCTTTTCTGACAATGATGTTATGAAACTAGAACTTAATAACAGAAGGAGAGTTGGAAAATTCAGATATATGGGAATGAAGCAACATGCTCTTAAATAATCAGTAAGTCCAAGAAGTCAAAAAGAAAATAAGAAAAAGAAATTTTAACATGAAAATCAAAACACTATTGACCAAAACTTATGAGATATAGCAAAGGCATTTCTAAGAGGGAAATTTATAGTAATAAATGCTCACATTGGAAAAGAAGAAATCTCAAATAAACAACCTAAACTTTTATCTTAAGGAAATAGAAAGTGAAGAAAAACAAGCTCAAATTTAACATAAGGAAGGAAATAATAAAGATAAGATTAGAATTAAGGAGAGACTAGGAAAACAATAGAAAAAAAATCAGTGTAACTAAAGCCTAGGGTTTTTTTTTTTTAATTGAGGTAACATTGGTTTACAATATGTGTATTATTTGGGGGAATAGGTGGCATGTCTTCTCAAACATATAGCACCAAACATCAAAACACCTACAGTCCTTTACCCCAGGCCAGTATCCTCGCCCTTTTATCTTATCTCCACTCAGTTTTTTTCAAAGGATTTTAAAAAATGCTAACCTTCAGCTAGACTAGGAAATAAAAGAGAATAAAATAAATATATTTTATTTAATAAATTAAAATCAGAATTAACAATATTAGAAATGAAACAGGAGACATTAGAACTCATCCCACAGAAATAAGTTTCCTAAGAGACTACAATGGATAGTTTATAGGTCAGTGTTGGTTAATTTAGAAGAAGTGGATAAATCCCTAAATACATACAAAGGCTCAATAATGAAGAAACAGAAAATCTAAACAGATCAATAAGTAAGAAGATTGAGTGAATAAGTTCTCTTTAACATTTCAACAAAGAAAAATCCAGGACCAAATAGCTTTCCTGTGAATTTTCCAACCATTTTTGCCAGTCCTTCTCAAAGATTTCCAAAAAAACTGAAGAGGAAGAAACATTTTCAAATTCATTTTATGAGGTCCTGGTACCAGTCCAGACAGAGATCTTAAAAGAAAAAAATATATAGGCTAAGTATTCCTAATGAATAGAGGTGTAAAATTTCTCAAAAATTTAACAAACTGAATTCAATAGTATATGCACATGGTCATGTGAAATCTATAGGGGATACAAGCATGATCCAACATATATAAGTCACTAAATCTGGTACAATAAAAATAGAATGATGGGGAAAAACACAAGCATTTAAATAGATGTAGAAGAAGAACTGGCAAAATTTAATATCTCTTCATGATAAAAATGATAAAACCTCTCAGCAGATTAGGTATGGAAGGACTATACATCAACACTGACATAAAGGCCAGATGTTATTAGCCAACAATTGCTGTTAAGTTCAGTGGTGAAAAGCTGAAAGCTTTACTTCTGAGATGAGGCAGACTTATTAGGATCCCTATTGTCATAGAAAGAAAGGATAAAAAATTGATGAGGATGTAGAGAATTTGGACCCTGTGAACATTTCATGTATAGCACCTTTGAAAAGCAGTTTGGAGATTTCTTAAAAAGTTAAAGATTGAAGAGAAAAGTACCATGTGGTCCAGCAATACCACTTCTGGTATATGTCTTAATGGAACTGTAATCAGGGATAATTTCACCCTCATGTTCATTCACTGCAGCATTAGTCACAATAGCCCAGATAGTGAAATAAACTGTGTTCTTCAGTCGATGAATGGATGGGGAAAGTGAGGTGCACGTTTGAAATATTATACAGCCGACAGAAACCAAATGGTTTCACTAATATATGGTTAACCAAATGAAACTGCACAAGGGGAGAATGGGGACCAGCTGGAGCGGGTGGGAAGGGGAGGTGGTGGGTGACCCCCAGGGATGAAAATTATGTGAAATATATATAAATAAATTAATTAAATTATAAAAAATAAAATAAAATAAAATAATGACAAAAAAAGAAATATTATACAGCCATTAAAAAGAAGGAAAGTCTCCTATTTATGACACCATAACTAGGTGAAGTAAACTAAATGAAGTAAGGTTATTATGGAACAGTTACTTCTTGATTCACATTATAGGAAGTATCTAAAGTCAAATCCACAGAAATAGAGAATAAAATTGTGGTAGCTGGGACTTGGGTAGTAGAAGTGAGTTGTTCAGTGGACATAAAGCTTCAGTAATGCTAGATGAGTAGATTCTTGAGAGCTGTTGTAAATCTTAATGCTCACAGTTAACAATAGCTTCACTTAAAATTTTAAGAGGGAAGAACTCAAGTTAGGCGTTTTTACCACAAAACCGTAAAACAGAACTAAAACAAAGAACACAAGGTGTTGGGAGGTATATCTGTTGTCTTCATTGTGGTCATGGTGTCATCGGTGCTTGCATATGCCCAACCTCATCAAATTGTATACATTAAATATGTGAATTTTTCTATGTATTAATTGCATCTGAATAAAGAGGTTTAGAAGGAATTTCATTCTAACTGAATGAAATACCTAACTGTGGAAATGCATTTAATAGCAGTAGTAATGTTCCTTTAAATTTAATGCTGACTACAATGCTTTGTAATTTTCCTTTAGAAAACTGGATTTTCCCAGCATGACATTCAGTGCTGGCACTTAGTAACAGACACTTTAAAAACATCCATGCCAAGGAGTTAACAGGAAATATCTTGGCAAATTCAGAGTCAAAAGAAAAGCACAGAATTGTCAGAACGTATATCGTGTTTCTCAGAATTATCTGTATCACATTGGAAGTTTTTATACGGAAGTGTGTGTTGACACAAATGATTAAGGCCAGGATTCCTACAATTGACAGGAAAATGACCTATAAATAATGACCTGTGATGGACTTGTCATACAGTCATTAAGTGAAATATTCTAGTACCAGTTTCCTCCCTTTGGTATCCTAGTTTCCGGCTTCTGTGAAGTACTTTTCCTTTGCAAAGATCACTCGTTTTATCTGAGACCATCAAGTTTTCTTTGGGCTTTATCAAATGATAATTTCTCTTGGTAGATAACAATATCAAATAGAGTTTCACAAGCCTTTTTGGAACCATTTTACTTGCACAGAAATATTCTCTGGAGAGCTTATTTTTATTTCTTTGTAAAAAGCAAAAATACAATGCACGAAATGTTGAAAGTTTAGAATTTCTTAAGTTTTAGATTAAAGTTCACTTTTATGAGTCTCTAGCAAGTTGTTTGCCAATTATTTTATGTAACATGGAATCTATTTTTCTTTTAAATTAATAAACTTCAATATAACTCCTTGGGAAATGGTATTCAAACACATATATATGAGTCATATATAAAACATAAATACATTTATATTCATAAACATAAAATGAGTCATATATAAAAATTCCATTATTTTACCATATATATAGTGGGATGTAAATTTCAGGATAAATTATTTTATTAACCAGTCACTAGATCAAATTTTCTCCAACCGAGGGCTATAACTCTGAAGGCTTACAGGAAAGTAACAGAGGGAACAGTGAATGAAATTCTTTTCAGTCTGGGTATAACATCAGGCTTTTCTCCTTTGTTATTTTTCTCGGATATATGCACTTTATGGGTAAAGAAAAATGGAGAACTTGAAATCATGTCATAGTAACCACATTGCATTATTTCATTTTATGATATAATAAAAAATATAATTAGAACTAAGAACTGCTTATGCACATCAAAATGTCTATTTTTATTTCGATGGAGGGCTCCATCAAAAAAGAGACTCTATACCCAATAAATATTATATTCATTGGTTCACTATGTTGTTCATTCAAAATACTAATATTGGGGTGACTTATTTTTTTAGGGCATAAAATGATCACTTTAAGCACACCTATTTAAATGATCTCACATTGATAGGTATCTAAGAAATAACATTTGGTTTTGTTCAGAGATTCACCTTAGAATCATTTCATTTAAACTTTTCATTATATACAGAGTAAAGTAACTTGAGAGCATTTTAGGGCAAAATGTGATGTCTCTATATTGACAACCAAAAATAAAAATAGTCTTTAAAGCAGTGAGTTTAGGATACATAATGCATATCTTGTAAAGCAATTTTTAGGGTAAAATTAATATTTTGTTTGAATTGGCCATTTCAACTCTTTCCCTACCATCTTCTAACTAAACATATATAAACAAATATTGCTGTATAGTGTACTCTAGATAACTGGGAATATGAAAAAGGATTAATTCACAACTCTTCCTTTTAAAAACCCATTACACAATCATGATGGAAAGAACATGAAATCATACCAAAAATCCTACTAGAAAGTGAAGGAGAATATCATACTATGCAGTGAGGTCTAGTCCCTTTGTGTTGAGTCCTAACTAGTGTCTCTCCCTCCAGTATTTGCTTCTTGAATCAGTCTCATGAAGACTGTGAAAGCTTTCCCAGTGCATCTCGTTGGCTTGACTCATCCACTACTTGAAATTATCAATGGATGTCCCTTTGGAGAGAGTCTAGAATCACTTAGGTAAATTACACTTAACACAGTATGAACCCTTCCTCTACCCATTCTTCAAATGACTTTTCCAGCTATGGGCCTTATTATTTATCTAAAGTTAACCAATCTCCAGCCAAACTGCATGGCTCACTATTGCCTGAATATACCATTTTTTTTTTTTTAAGCTGCTTCTGCTTTCTTGGCAGATCAGGACATGTCTTTAAGTTAACTAAGTTGTACCATACCCAGCCAAATCCTTCCATTTCTAAAGGATCCTTTTGGATTTTGGAATTGTGGGTTTGGGACTGTTCATCTATCGTTCAATTTACAAATAAAATTACAATGACCTAACAAAAATCATATTTGCTATGTTACAAGTTACATAAGTAGTTATTAATATACTGGTACTTTTGTCAGTATAGGAATTTGTGCCAACAGTATATTCATGAAACTTTTACTTGAGTGGGAAATATAATACAAGCTGAGGTAGATTTTTCAGGCTTAGTAGATTGACCAAAGGTATGACATAGCATTTCTTACTTCATTAAAACATCCTTCCATTATTTATTTTCATTTTAAGTTGTATGCTCTTTCACAAAACTGCAAGAAATGAAGTTTATCTGTAGAAAGCAGTTTTTACATGAAAATGAGCAAAAAACAACATAGAATTGAAGTCATAAAACACCAAGGTTTTCTTTTGAATCATTTCTAGTTCTCATTCAGTTGGACCTGATTTTTTTATGTCCCAGCCAATGTGTGTGTGTGTGTGTGTGTGTGTGTGTGCATATTTGTCTCTGTTCTTAAGGAAACATTGGTAAATATTGTATAGAATGGAGGTAATATAACATATAAAGAGCTTGGGGATATGAGTTAGTGAACTGGTTTGTAAATTCAAGGTTTCCTTTTAAAAACTGACTGCAGATAATTTAACTTTTTTGAACGTAGGTTAATCATCCATAAACTGAGAACTGAAAATAAAATTTTTGAGGATTATTTTTAGGATTTCATCAGATACTATAATGACCCAACACACACACACACACACACACACACACATACACACACACACACACATATATATACTTTACACATATATGCACTTTATAAGTGTCAACTATAATATTAAGTTTATTATGACTAGTTGAAGTTTATTCTGATATGATTGAAATGGGAAGTGTCATTTTTTAGAGATCAGCTAAAAATTTCATTTTGTAAAAATGTTATTCCACTCTTGCCTACAAGACTATTAACATATTTTCACTGCTGGAATTTGGCATAAGCTGTATTTGATAATGTTGGATGAAACTGCGCAGTCTACTATTTTACAATGTTCTCTGCAAAGCTTGTGGTCAGGGATTACAATCCAAGTAGAATAAGGAGGGTTCATAATTCAAGGGGAACAGGAGACAGGAGAAAACCTTTTTACTCACAGGAAATATGTAAATTGTAACTGCAGATCACTTAAAAAAATTAAGTCTCAGATTAAATTTTGACATAATAAATAAAATATAACTTGTTTTAAGAAATAGGACTATATTATCTGATATCAAATGCATTGTAAAATATCAGGTATAAACAGTCAACTAAGGTCAATTATGCCATTTATTCTTGAAACACTTATTTCAGGTTGATTGCTATATTATCAAAATCAGTTAAACAGCTGATGTTTTGTTTTATTTATTCATTCATTTACTCCCTTACTACTCCATTCTTATGGGAAACACTACCCAGATTATCATAACACAATTGAAAACAACTGATAATGAAAAGAATGTTAATTGGTTTCCTCTGTCTCTTATCACTGATCTGTACGCAAACTAATACTTCCACATTCTTCCTCTTATTTGTACCCAACCTCTCTGTGTATCTAGACTTTAAAATATTTTGGAAATAATCATGAACTAGCAAAACAATGCACAGGATTGATAAGCTTATATTGAGTGGTAGACAGTGCAATGAACTTGGACTATAAATTGTGTTTAAAGTTACTGGATCAAATATTTATTGAACAAGCACTAGGCTAAGCTCTAGGGATTAAAAAAAGACTATTTTTGTGCTTTGGGAACCAACTTTTATAGGGGAAACTTGTAAATAAACAAACCACAATAAACATACCGTACCATGTAATAACATGCATCATCAGTCATGTACCACACCCAACCAGAACGTTCATAGTTCATGCTGTATGTATCAGAGATACATGCAGTAACATGTAAACATGTTTAGTAGGGGAAACTTGTAAATAAAAAAACCATGGTAAACATTCAGCAAAGAATGAAACATGCAATAACAGATAATGGTCAAAGC